>QXVX01003968.1:17965-28003 GCA_013436065.1 Halocynthia aurantium
ACAGTGTGCACGCGGAGTACTGATTAGGCTAAAATAACTTGTTAGTCGGGATGAAAAATTTGCATTTAGAATTGTTGCATTGCTGAAAAAAAGGTTAAAATAAGGACAAATCTTGGAAATTAGGACGGTATGACAGCCTTGCTTATAGCCATACTAGCCTAGTAGTGTGGTCCACCCAAAAACTGGATAGTTCAGCTAAGGCCTGGTTTGCTAAGAGTAAGGGGAAAGGTTAATTAACATTGATCCTACCTCTCGCACAAACCTAGACTATGCTACCGTAACTTAAACTGGGTTTTTAGAGGGATCATGATGCTATACACGTGCTACTATAGGGCTATTCCCACCATTGTTTGCTTATCCATATTTCAGGCACACCAGTAGTAATGGGAAATATAAAAATTAAAATAAGTTAAGATGTTGTAGTAATAAAAGGACAAGTCTTTGTAAAATATCAACGTAATAAAGACTATTTGACTGAGTATAACTTTGAGTATTTCTTTGCTGAAAAATTAAGAAAATCTGATATTTCCTTTGTAACATGGAAATGAATGATTTGTGTAAAAGAATATACACTTATATATATAGTATTCTGTACCTTTTGCTGGAATAACCACCACAGAGATGAGTAGAAGTACTAAATTTAGCTGCATTTTGACTTGTGAATGTTTAAGTGAATATTACTGAAATAAATCAAGCATCTAGTTAGCTGCTACCTCATGTACTAATATAGGAACTGAGAAAGCGAATTTTCGACGTCAAATTGAATACTTTGTAACTTGGTTATAACGATTTGCTACACACATACATCACAATGAAATTCTGAACCCTAACAGGTAAACGCAAAGGTAAACGCCAGAACCCTTGGACTTCAACTATCGTGTTGTACCACGTTGCGGCGTCTATTAAGTCTATTAGCTAATGGCTAATAATTAATCCAGAGCTCTTTCTGCCTGTTCCTCTAATATTTCTTAACTGTAGTATTTCTCAGTAATATTCTGGATATCTTGATCACAACTTTTATTGTAGCTCCATTCTATTCTTGGAATGAAGTTGAATAACAGTTACCAGCTATTAGCCGGTGTTTACGGGTACACGATCAGCCGCGAGAGTTAAAAATAGGTAGCAAGCTGTTATACTATATCTATAAAAATTGATATCAAGCAAATATAAAAAAGTCTATGTATTTGCTATACTTCTGCCTTGCTATGAAATTACTATGCAGTCCTGCAATTAATAGAATTCAATCGTTATCCTTTTCTCCTAAACAATTACATCGAAACCGAAACATAAGGCGGCAGATTACGGGAGGAAATAGCAGATCAAATTCAGGCGGGAAATCTGTTATTCAGTAACTGATACACCACTCATTCGATCGCTATTTATCTACCATACGATCCCTCATTAAAAGCAATGCAAATATTTACAGAAAATTCTAGATTTGGTGTATCCTCAATAATCCTTTATAACAAAATCATTGAGCTTCATGAAATGACAACGCGCAAAAAAAGGGTTCACATGAAATCGTTAAGTTTTATTACATTGAGTACTATCTGCAGCTTACAAGTTACAACGTTCTCTAATGTATGAATATGGGAAGTGGGATTTGAGGAATGGTTGCTGATGGCAAACACAAAAGACAAGGGAAGCTTTCTTGTTTTAACTACTATAAAAAGTAAATCCAAACACGCAGAAAATATGGGCAAGTAATATCGAAGTAACACTATACTAGTTCATCATATCATTCACCATGCTGTCCCAATCTTCAGCTAATAAGGAAAATCCCATTTCCATATTTGAAATACACCATTCTCTTTTTACCTATTACACTGAACACTGAATGAATATTCTCCATTTATATATGGTACTGTCTACATAACATAAGCCTTCGTAAAGCATATTAATTACGGTACAACTATCTGGCATTACAACTGGTACTGCACACTGCATATTCCTCACACGTCAGGCAAACCATATGCTTATTATAGACAATGTATGGCGGCATGGTGCAGTCTGTGAAACATAAGCCTACAATAATAAGTTTCTGTTCTACTACGTGGTTAATAGAGTTCTTAAAAATACTTGTGGAAATTCCATGGAAGTTATTCTTCCTCGCTGTAGTACAATTGAAACAATATTCTGGACCGCCCACACTATCCTTGCCTCGAAATTCTATGCGAATTCATTCTGTTTATTAAAGCTCTTGTTGCATTGGGAAGTTATTTTTCCTCGCTGACTATGAAAATACCAAATATTATTATTTCTAAATTTATTACAATTAAAACATTATTATGGACCGCCCACTATCCTTGCCTCGAAATCCTATGTGAATTCATTTTGTTCATTGAAGCGCCTATTGTATTGTTTTGCAATGTTGAATCTATGGTGGCTGCTGTATAGAAGTAGTGTGTGTTTGTTAGTGTTTGGGGGATCCTAGGACTCTAATCCTAATCTGATGTGCAGGATCCTAATGTATTGTACCTCATCCCACAATATCGGAGTTACACTGTACTATTTGAGCCTCTAATCTGAACTTTTGAATATTTTTTATGATCGATTCTTTTAATTTATGAGGTAGTTATCATGTACCTGTGTTTGTATTGATTTGGATCTCGGTTGAACTCGTGACCCCAGATTTGATAGTAGTAATATCTTGAACAGCTGTAATCGTTGATGTTGTTGTGTCCGCTGTTGTTGCTAGGCTACCTGTAAAAATTCAAGAGCAATAAATCAATAATAAACATGGCAACTGTGCTGCGCGATATCTTGATTAAAATTCAGATTAATTCCTCAATTTTAGGGCACATTTAGACCTCTAGGCTCGTTGCACCCCCTTCTCGGTAGCCCTTGGCTCTGATTAGTTAAAAAGCAAGATATTGATATCTACATTGGTTCAATTATTTATATTAATGCTCGTATTTATTTATTACTTTGTGTAGTTGGATTTGCAGGCAGTAGATTGGAGGTTGCTGTACTTGCTTCAGTTTTTCCTTCATTGTAATCTGTAAATTTGAAAGTGACTGTCAATGAAGTTTTTGTTGATTTAGTTGAAGCTGTTGAACCCGTGCTTGTGAATGCTGTGTTTGACAGAGAAGATGTATGACTTGGTGATGCTGCTGTTGTAGTGGTCACATGTGTTGCATTTATGCCTATGAACAGTCAATGTAGGGAATTGTTTTCTTGCTGTATTTGTATCTACTGTTTTTAAAGTTGGAATAGTCGATTAAAAGTTAATTTTCATTTACTTTGTGTTGCCGCAGTGCTTTCTGGTGACTCTAGCGTAGTTCCTGCTGAAAATGTTTCCTCAGCTTTGCTTTCGATGTCTGGTTCGTTTGGGCTTGTAGTAATGGATGGAATCCCAGTTGTGGTATCGTGTTCAGCCATAGTTGACTGTGCTGTCGTTTTTGGTGGGTCTGTAACTGTAGGTATAGAGATTATTAGCATAGCATGTTTCCTTCTTGAAACATTTCTAATATTTTTACCTTTGCTTTCGATGCCTGGTTCGTTTGAGCTTGTAGTAATGGATGGAATCTCAGTTGTGGCGTCGTGTTCAGTCGTAGTTGACTGTGCTGTCGTTTTTGGTGGGTCTGTAACTGTAGGTAAAGAGATTATTAGCATAGCATGTTTCTTTTTGAAGCATTTCTAATATTACTACCTGTAGTTGCATTGCCTGATTCGTTTGAGCTTGTAGTATTGTATGAAATCTCAGTTGTGGTATCTTGTTCAGCCGTAGTTGACTGTGCTGTCGCTTTTGGTGGGTCTGTAACTGTTGGGTTAGAGATTATTAGCATAGCATGTTTCTTTTTGAAGCATTTCTAATATTTTTACCATTGCTTTCGATGCCTGGTTCGTTTGGACTTGTAGTATTGTATGAAATCTCAGTTGTGGTATCATGTTCAGCTGTAGTTGACTGTGCTGCCGTTTTTAGTTGGTCTGTAACTGTAGGTATAGAGATTATTAGCATAGCATGTTTTTTGTGATGGATTTTTAATGTTTCTACCTTTGCTTTCGATGCCTGGTTCGTTTGAGCTTGTAGTAATGGATGGAATCTCAGTTGTGGCGTCGTGTTCAGTCGTAGTTGACTGTGCTGTCGTTTTTGGTGGGTCTGTAACTGTAGGTATAGAGATTATTAGCATAGCATGTTTCCTTCTTGAAACATTTCTAATATTTTTACCTTTGCTTTCGATGCCTGGTTCGTTTGAGCTTGTAGTAATGGATGGAATCTCAGTTGTGGCGTCGTGTTCAGTCGTAGTTGACTGTGCTGTCGTTTTTGGTGGGTCTGTAACTGTAGGTAAAGAGATTATTAGCATAGCATGTTTCTTTTTGAAGCATTTCTAATATTACTACCTGTAGTTGCATTGCCTGATTCGTTTGAGCTTGTAGTATTGTATGAAATCTCAGTTGTGGTATCTTGTTCAGCCGTAGTTGACTGTGCTGTCGCTTTTGGTGGGTCTGTAACTGTTGGGTTAGAGATTATTAGCATAGCATGTTTCTTTTTGAAGCATTTCTAATATTTTTACCATTGCTTTCGATGCCTGGTTCGTTTGGACTTGTAGTATTGTATGAAATCTCAGTTGTGGTATCATGTTCAGCTGTAGTTGACTGTGCTGCCGTTTTTAGTTGGTCTATGATTATAGTCAGACAATACGAAATGTTTAATTCAGTTGCTGTGATCTTGTGCAATATCATAATAAACAGCATGCTTTTATCATGAAGAATTAATAATTAGTTATAATAGTCCAATCATCATTCCTCCAGTTGAAATATATTCATACCTTCAGCACTAGCGTCAAAGTCTGGTCCTATTATTGTTGACTCGTTCTCAGATTTTGATGTGCATCCTAATTGATAAAATGTATGATTATTCAATTACAAAGGAATACTAGTATCGTTGGAGGAAGCTACCCATATATATATATATATATGATTTATATGTATCGTAATTTGCCAAATACAATACGCACTCATGTGAAATACGCACCACAACTATGACGTTCAGATAGCTGGATAAGCTCTATACCAGGGGGTTCTTAAAATGGGCGTGCGCCTCCCTTGGGGTGGGTAGGATTTACAGGGGGGGCGTTGAATGCCAATTAAGAAAAAAAGCTTTTAAAAAAATTAAAACTGATAACTGATTATTTAATAATCAATGGAAGTCTTACACTGATTATTTAGCCCTGAGGTGTACAATCTCAGTATGATCGAAATCATCATCTCGATATTAACAGTAAAATATGTTCTACAGTTGAGACAGCTTGTTATAAGGTTATTTAATACAGTATAGTATACAGAAGTTAACGTACGAATTCAAATACATTACCTGAAGTACAACCGTTTAAAAGAAGTACAATTGAAGCCAACAATAATATCCGTTTATGCATCTTTATAAGAATGGTTGCTTCGTATTGCGCGTTGAATAAACGCTTACGCTAACTGCTAAGGTTTACCCTAGCACGGGACACTCCGCTAGTTCTTACTAATAGAAAAAATTGAAACAGGAAACGTCAAACTACTAAAAGGTAACTGCTAAAGGAGTGTACTATTTATTTGAAATAAAGCGACCAGATTTTAATGCATGGGTTCTATACAAGACCGGATTACTTACTTCTCGGACCCAAACTCATTAGTGTGTCCCAAATTCATGGGAATGTTTGCATACTTCCACGATCTATATATATATAGGTTACTGTAATTAATTTTAAATCGCTAAATGGCATCAAATATTACATAATATTATAATGTAAGAAATAAGAAATTCAACACAATAAAATACATCATTACTTTTAATCAAATTAACCCCAACGAAATACTGTGCGAAATAAATGTGTCCACCCTTGACATAAGGTTAAGGTTATGACAAATTAGTTCCAATGAGCCCCAGTGTGTCCTCCTACTTGTCCTATTTCTAAATCCTGACCTGGTCTTAAACCCTCATTTGCTACTCCAAAGAGACATACATGACTATTGTGTATGCTTGCTGATAAGCCAGAAATAGTGCAATGAATGTAATATTACCAATTCTCAGTATTACAGGAAACAGTCGAGGTTAGAACGAGTCAGCTAGTCAAGCATACAGAATGTATGAATATTGATGTTGTATTAATTTGGCCATGGTGACTGTAGACGGTAAATTTCATTAAATTTCACTACATGTCATGACTGGAATAATACAGTATGTGTAAGTAGCTAACGAAGTACATGCTAAGGGATCTACTGTTTAGAACTGTGGTTCTTAACCTTTTCAGTGACCTCTTAAATCTAAAAATGAGTTCCCAAACCCTTCTGAACCCCCCCCCCTGATTACAGGACGTACCTGATTGTTTAATAAATGACAGGAGCTTCCTGTTAATGAATCTATTGCAAGCCCTTTTTCATGGAACCTGGGTATTTTCGCGCAGTATTGGTATGGGATGTAGTGGGAACTGCCTGTTTGTATTAAACGTATACCTCATATTTTCCGGCATCTGTGGTTTCGAAACCAAAGGAAACATAGGATGTGGTTAGTGCTTCAAAGCAATCCCTATTGTAATATAGTAGCATCACTAATTTTCTGATGTCATTGGTTGCAATGCAACGCACCCTACAGATATCCTATATTAATCGTTCAACAATACGGTTGTCAACCACTAATTTCATATTACCGATATATGGTATATTCGTATTATTAATTTGTGCTGGTATTCACTAGCATAGAAATCAAGTCTCATCATAAATATCACTTTACTTACATTATTTTGAGAGATTATGTGAGAGATTTTCTAGCGTACTGGCTCTCATGCGAGAGAATTATGAACACAGCTTACGTTACTTTTCCTGAATGTCATACAACCTAATAATACTACCAGTTCTGTTTTGTTTTCTACTTTGTGCACAGCAATATAGAGGCATATTTATTAGACTGAGAGATACTACAGATTAGGTTCTTACAGTTAGAAAATACCACATTCCTTCGCGATGCAATCTGCAACTTTACTTTTCCTGAATGTCGTACAACCTCACATTGATACCAGTGCATTCTAACTCATATTCCTACTGGCTTCAGGAATGTAAAAATTACTTTTATTTTTCGCAGGGTCAAAGGTCAGAGATCGAATGTCACCAAAATGATTATCATGAGATTGCCTCGCATCTCGAAGACCTCCGCACAATGTGTGATCCCTTGGAAAGAAAAACTCTTATATCCAGGTATGTACATTAAAGCTTGGCTTGGCTTAATTATTTTGCAATGTCTAAATGTGATAAAATATTACATCATAGTATACATAGGAATTTCAACACATACAAGTCGTACGATTTTGAGCACCAGTAAGAAAAGGTCGCTATAATAATTTCGCGTAGGTAATTGTCGCAGTAAACAACTGTCTAATTCCTTATAGTGGTGTCATGAAAACAGCATTTATACTTTCAAACAAACCAATAAGAATCCTGGTAATAGACACATAAATATAGCTACACCTCACTTAACTGCTGCTTGCACCAAAGACTGGCAACAACGACTGCTCCCCACACTCCTGAGCATTAGATAGTGTTTTAAATAGACCTTTACGAATTTCTGTATTCAGATAATTCATATAAAACTCATACTTGGTAAATTTCGATACCCTCATGATAACCTGGTCGGTTATTCCTTCCTTGCTAATGCCTTTGCCAATGTTACAGCTCACTCAACATTCTAAATGTTTATTCTGACACTTGCATTCCTAGCAATACACCAGTGGGCGCATTACTGATTTTTCTGCACTGCAGGACCCGGCATATCTTTTAATATAAACCAAATTGTAAGCAAGCACTCAAATTTCCCCAACCACCAGTCCAGACTACACGAGACTTCTCTCGTCTGTATTCTCTCGTTTTAAGCTGTATAAATTTCGTCAATGTACAGTGTAAGCTCGTTACCTTGACGTCGGATATCTCGAACTGATTTGATTGGCCCGTTAAAATCCCTATTAGGATAAATGTTCGGATGGTTTGTACTTCAGTTTGCACAAAGTAATATGCTTTGATTATTGTTGCACGACATTTATACGTTTTCATATTACATGACAGGTATACAGAGTGCACTAAATTTCTCGGACGCGTTTGCGAAGTTGTCGCAGCACGCGAAGACGCACTCGACAAATTAAAGTTATTTCATACCAACGCCCAAGCATTAAAAGATGTGCTTGAACGGCTACAGAACGATTTAAAGACGGCTGTGATCACCTCGGATCAACTGCTAACATGGCAGCAAGAAGCTCAGGATATGAAAAATAGCATGGGTGAATGTATGAGGTGAAAGATCTTTGTTGAATTACCATTTGAAAATAATACACAGCCGTTGTAACGCAGCTCAATATAACATGAGATTGCTTGTGGTATAGACCCTAATATTTTAATAATCTATGTGCCGACCCCTTAATTCACCGGCTTATTATTTTAGTTTAAGCTTGTATGCAGTAGGTCCAAAACTAATATGCAGAATTAAGATATCACCAAGAATATATGAAAAAAAAATATGACATTGAATTATAATTTACTCTTCGACATATCATACTTTTCTGTACATGGCACACGGCCCTAAAAATGGGACAATTCCGTTGGGACGTATGATAGCCCAAACTATAGCTGAAAGAGGTTTGCCCACCCTGCATTTTACTAATCACTGCTTTAAAATTTTAGTATTGGTTCAAGTCTCGACCAAGTACTGCAGCAAGCTCAGCTCACTGCATTTGATAGTGTGACGGGGAAGCAGCGAACTACAGTGATAGGATATATCAACAGACTAGAAGCGAAATACGACCTTATACTGTCAGAACTAACCATCAAACAGGAGCATTTTTATGAAGTCGACAATATATGGCGGAATTTTCTTGACAGGTACATGTACACTAAACCTGCTATTCTTAAGATCTGCAAACAACGAAGGGGGAATCCTATCTAGCTGTAGCACAGAATAATTTTAAATGCTTTAATATTGTTGCTATTCTTAGTACGGATAAAGGATTAAAATAGAATTATGGCTACATGGGTACACTAAAGTAAGGCAAGGCTCGCTTTGCTAGTTATTGATACACTAAACCTGCTATTCTTAACTGCAAACAACGAAGGAAAAATCCAATCTAGGATAGCTCTAGCTCAGAATATTTAAATATTGCTATTTTTGACGGGTGCACTAAGTTTGGCAAAGGCTTAACTAGGCAAGGCTCGCTTTGCTAGTTAATAATAGTTTCTAGCATACTTCTTTTCATACGCTCAAAAACCACTCTGCTCGTGTTGGTGAGGTTGTTGTATGCGTGTTATGTCTCGGCCAAGCTGATATTCCTAGTACTACAGTAAACCTATTAAGGAATGATTACAGGATAAAGGGTGTCCGTTTCAGACGTATGTTTCAGCAATCTAATAGCATGGAAGTAAGTTAACATCCGTCTGACTGTGGTACATTCAAGTTTGGGATTACAACTATGAAAAAAATACGGGTATATCATTAAGCTTGTGCTTGCTACATGATATGTTTGGATATTGGAGCGCGCTGAATATCATTAAACATGTAAGTTGTTGTGCATATGTCGTCGAGCCTTGAAGCATAAAAACATCGCAAACAATCTAAGCATCGACCAATACGCTGAACGTGACGTTGTCGATACATGATATAGAGTTATAGACGTTTACGTCGGCCTATAAGTTACTCTAGTTACTGCTTATATTGAAGTTCATTCAATGTTACAGGAAAGACCGATTGCTCAAAGCTGTCGACGCCATAGAAGAGGAAGCAGATTCTGACATCGAGATGGATACATTAACACAGGAAGAATTGCATAGAAGAATCAAAGCAAATGATAAACTTAAGGTAATATAAAAGAATATGATTTCACTACTTTTTTTCGTTGCACGAACTACTGTAATCAACTTCTTCAGCTGCATAACTGAAATTCAAGATTTTCGTTTTTATTTATTATTTAGGACGATCTTGAAGGCAAACGATATGAGCTGAATGGCTTGAAAAGTAAAGGAAAGCAGCTGTCAGAGGCTGATCCATCTCAAGAAGGGATTGTTAAAGGTAAA
>QXVX01003971.1:0-10417 GCA_013436065.1 Halocynthia aurantium
TGATTGATGTGAACTAAGCACGGTGATGCAAGTAGTGATAATGTGAAAACTTTACAATTGACAACAATGGGAGTTCTGCATAATTGTGTACAATTCTAGTTATCGTTCAGTATCATGTTCAGGAAATGATACTTTGAGCTTAACACATCTTCTCATGTGAGCTTGACACATCTTCTCATGTGAAGCGTTAATAGCCAGGAAATGGACTTTTTTTTTTATGCTTATCGTGGTTACACATATGTCAAGTGATTATACGTCAGTGTCATTATGTTTAATCGGTTCCTCTTAAAATTCTACTCCCTATACATGCACTATGCATTTTTATGCATTCATACTAGCATAGCTACCCAGCGTTGCCTTTGAAGGAAAAGCTCTTATAGATCTATATCGAGATCCATATTTTTTGTCGAATGGGATTACAGTTCGGACCCGAGGATTTCATGAGAACATAATTTTCTGCTGGCGACTGTATATCTGTGTGAATGCTATCAATCTCTACTTATTTTACAGTGTTACAATCTTTTACTGAATTTGACATCACTACATCAACGAAACAATACAATAGCAGGCAAAGTAGTATTATATTATGCCATTCAATATTATAAAAGAGATTGCGAATAGGCGGAAATGCATTAATTCATACAGATGAAATTGTGGATAGGCGGAAACGTATTCTCTTTTAAAGATGAGAGTGTGAATAGGCGGAAACGTATTCTCTTTTAAAGATGAGAGTGTGAATAGGCGGAAACGTATTCTTTCATACAGATGAAATTTAAAGATTTTGAACCTAGGCAAGCTGTTTACCATTATTCCTTTCAGGCTACGGATTGCTATTGAAATTGCTTTTAACGAAATTCGACTTGCTTGCACTTGTGGGGAGTTAATACCTTCTCCATGAATTTAAATTACCAACGAAAGCTGGCATAAATACCAGTTGAATGTCAGAAAAATGCACGAGCAAAGAAAACCAGGGTCCGGATGTTGCTCGCCTACCACCTGGAATACCTTCGCGTGCCGTAATGGTACCATACTTTGGGAACCACTGTGTTAGAAGATATAAGATATAAATAATTCTTGCACCATTAAACATTATTACATTGCTTGTTTATTGTATGTATGCTGTGAGCATTGAAGTACATTCTAGTTTACTAGGAGAAGATAAGGTTCTTACCAAGGTCATTTCTTTTTCTACGTTTTCCTTAAGTGGATTCATCTATATCCTTGATTTTAAGCAGCTGCTGTATTCTTTTTCATTCAGCTGATCTTATCAGGTTTACCACTGATACTCACTTACTCATTACTGATTACTCACTTTACTGCGTGAGATAACAAATTTACACGCTTTGAATTACAATAGAACTCCGCTATTACATAGCAAGAGTTCTAATAACTAACTGTCTTTCAGTAGTCCGTGTTTGTATCATTGAATTTTAGTTCTGGGTTCTCAAACTCTAGCATGTTAAATGTTTACCTACCTGTATTATGCTTTACTGATGCTTTTCGCTGCTGTAGTTGATGATTCACTATGTATGTTAATTGCATGGTTGTTCTACTACAATACTACATAGACAGGCACTCCTTACTTAACGACCACATCATTAAACGACTGTTATCATAACTGCGACGTTCTTCGGACTTACAACCGTTACAAAGTATTTCCGTTAGATTTTTACGGTTATCGTAATTCAGTTAATTCATATAAAACTTATACCTGGTAAATTTCATGGACTCTATCACCCGTCGGGTATTATTATACAATATCTAGAACTAGATATTTCCAAATCGTTGAAGCGAATCCTAGTCGTTAAGTGAAGAGTAACTGCATACAGAATAACGTCAATGCGATACAGAACGAGAATAGTTGGAAATGGTTTCAAACAGAAAATATTATGTACTTTAGGATAATATGCAGTTCTTCATATAGCTTTATCACTATATATTCATTACACGTTCATTGATGTGCTTCGTTAAATTAGAATGGTAGTTGCTGATATGTATTCCTATTAGTATTTATTAAACAAGGCGTGAAAGACTGGCACTCACGAGCTAGTTTTGAAGAGCATTGTTAGTAATAAAAATACAGTTGAGCTAAAAAGAAATGTTATGAATGAAGATTTCAATTGTAATAACAAGCACGGGATGAGAGAGTGGATCAATCGTAGCGAGAGCGTCAGAAACATCTCTGTGTCTCTGAGCAAAGACACATTCATCTAGCTCACGGTTGACGTAACTTTTAAATACGGTACTTGCAACGTTATCTTTAATGAGGTTTGGTTATAGGGAATAGAATTGTACAAAGTTTTGATGATGGTAATAACTGTGACCAAATAGTAGTGGAGAGTATAACGATAACGGGTGACGTAATGTCGTGAGATGTACGAACGTTTTATGCTGGGAAATATGTGAAGCCCTAAAATCACTTCCTAAACATGATATTTAACTGTGGGAAATGTTACTGTATGTAAACTCGCAGGGAATATAGAGATACGCCGACTAACGAAGCGGCGGAGTGGATAACGATAGGTCTCAGGACATGGTGAGACGAGGAGTTGGCTAGCGAAGGGCTAGAGTGGAAAATAAGTCTCGTGATACTAGTAGAGACGTGGAGTGTATAATATACTTGATACTGATTTGTAATATTAAGATTGTGATTGGTAACGCCNTCTCGTGATACTAGTAGAGACGTGGAGTGTATAATATACTTGATACTGATTTGTAATATTAAGATTGTGATTGGTAACGCCTGCTTATTAGCTTGTAGCATCAAGTTTGTGTTGATGATACGAGCCTGTGAATAGAATTGAAGTATACAGACAAAAACTTGTATTGATTTATACCATACCAAGAGGCATCATTAAACCGAAGTAATACGTTTGTTTTATGTGACCTTCTGAATACTGGACAACGATAGCGGAGTTCTTCCTTGTAATCAGGAGTGTAATTGAAGCGGTTCAAACGACAGAGTACAAACTAAACTAACAATAAACTCTAACACATATAATCGCAACTCTGTCACCCGTAGCACCGCTACATAGTAACCCCTCGAGTCCATCATCATTTGCTACCCGAAAACTAACCACAATCCTAATCTCGCTGTAGTCGTTATATGGCTCGGATGCCGAGAGAAGTGTCTTGAATCCTTTCGAGTTTGCAATGTCTGATTACTTGACTTAAGACTAGAACCAGAATTTCCTCGATTTGAATTCAGTGTTCAAGGATGTAACAAACCTTTGAAATCAAGCATTATTGTATTTGTATTCAAACTCACGGATTCGACAACAATTGTGCAGGAAATGTAGGCACGATTATACGTACATAGTCAGGCCGGCATAGAAATAGGTTGGAAATAGAAGCAGATGTTGGAGAAAGAATAAGTGAGCTATTGCCTCTTTTATTTTCAAACGTAGAATAGAGCATATGATAGGTCTTTCGCAAAAAACTTGTAATAAAGTCTAAACGAAATATCAATACTGTCAAATAATAAAATACCTTTGTCATATTTAGCAGGGACTCTAGGTAGGGAAAAATTTCTTAGACCTATTTGTGAAATGGCGAATATACCAATGAGTTTATAAATGGACCATTCTACTGGCCTGTATGACTCTAGTTGTCTTACCGTAATGCTGTAGATGTAGGCCTGTACACGAAGGTAAAACTTGATCATCGTGGAAAATCTTGTATTTCAATTTGCCTTGATACTATCATTATTATACATTTCACACACAGCCTTGGGCGGCTATGTCAATTATGCCCGATATAGGGAACACCATGCGATAGAAATTTAAATTTAATACAAGGTCCTATCAACCGCACAGCAGCAAGATATATAGCAATATAAATATTCTTGAAGAAAAACTTACGATTCCGAAATAAATTAGAATAATGAATAAATCAAAACTTTATTAAAATAAATAAACCTCTATCCATGTAGTTAGTTATTCAATAATATATTTTGGACACATGAATTCGTCCGACATCATCATACCTGACATTCTTTACCAAGGCGAAGAGAGCAGTCGGGCCTCAAGATATCAGATAAATTGCAGGCATCGGTAGTTGCATTGTCACCAAGGCTAGCCTTCCTTCAAGATACCCAGTAATGCGTAGATAATACACTTCCAAGAAACTGACATAAGAAAAGTACTGTATACACAAGTGAGAATTTTGTCAATATTCCTTTTTCAACATCTTCATAAGTTCCAATGTTAAACTCACTTGACCGACACTCACGAGAGCATACAATACTCCAATACTCCAGTGACTTATTTTATTGGTGCGACTCGCTTCGTTGTTTTCCACGGCCGATTGTTCAACGAAAGCAGCTATCGTGGATGAACCACTCCAGATCAGTCCATCCGTTATTCCCATCAGTGCAGCACCAGGTGAGTAGGGTGAGCCAACCTAATGGTATTATAGTGTTTCGAGTAAAGATAGTATGCATATGCACTTTTATTTTAGAAATTGAAAATTAATCCAACTACATATCATGTATAGCTCACTCTTACAAACTGTAGCAATCAATTGACATCCATAATAAAACTCTTGAATCCAAGATGTTCAATCAATTCAGGTCAGACATGAGCATAAAGGCAGGCCAAAAGCGCAGAAATATGATCCAACTAAGACAGCAATAATGAACAAAGCATCTGATCTATAAATATTTAATCGTATTGAACATTATGTCAAATATTGTGTGCGTCTGAAACTAAGTCTGAAGATCCTCATGTAATATTTGCTGTATTACAGTGGAATCACTAATTTGGATGGAAGTTACACATAAAGAAAAGTCCTCCGGAGATCTGTGCCAATATGATGACTATTTTAGGTCCATGAGCATACAATACCAATGGGAGAAGAAGTATAGAACTAAATCAGAGTAAATTGGCATCGTCATCATACTCGCAACTCCGAGTCCCATTTCAATGTTGATGCTGCTTTGAAGATCAAACACGCCTGTGGAAATAAGGCAAAATGCTGTGAAGAATACTAATATAAGCGCAGAAGAATAAAGCTTAGTATTGACCTGAAATCTAAATCTATAAAGTAGTAGTAAAAACATTGAAACGCTTATAAACAGCTTCTGTGTATGGCTGTGGCCGATTACAAATACAACTGTGGGAACGCAAATTGAAAATTTTCTGATATGGTAGGGTATGAGGGTTGTTTGAGAGTGAACAATAACATTAGGTAAGGCTTTAGTGCTTACATGAAACTGGTGCTAGTCTCGGGAACTAATGAAACAACGCTCTGTCTGCTAATGGTTTTATGGTTAGGGCTAAGATTGATTCACTTCCAGGAAGAAAAAGTTATGGTGCTTCACAACACACTACCGTACATCTGGTCTCAAGCTCCGTATTGAATACAAATTAATTTGTCCTATGTTGAATTTGTCCTTTCGGATATAACAGCAACATAATAACAGCTTGGATTAAATTTATGTATCGGATTTTGTTGTGAAATTTGCTGCATTCGACTAAAAATCTAGGAGTAGTCATGACTGTAGTTTATACTCAAGATGAGAATTGAAGTTGTATTGCACGATCACGAAAAATATAAACTCTGGATCTGAATAAATATTCAACTATACGCTGCATAAAAACTCCATTTCTATTGCAAGCAGTTCACTTGGTAGTGAGAATTGAAGTATTTGGTTGAATATAGGTAGATTTACGAGGTTTATTTACTCAATTTCATTGGAACAGCTTGAGTAGCAAATCTTCCTATTTTCTTGATATCAAAATAACGAACTAGTTGTGCGCAATTCTCAATACCGGAAGTTATATTTCGGATTTCACTGTAGTTGAAGAAAAAAAACAGAAGTGATTGATATGATTGTAGCGATTCAGGTTGTCGGAGGGTTTATTGTTAGTTTATTTCGTACTCTGTCGTATAAACCACTAGAAATACACTCCTGATTACGAGGAGGAACTCAGTTATCTTCGTCCGATACTCGGAAGGTCGCGTGAAAAAAAACGTTATACTTCGCTTAAATGATGCCTCTTGGTAAGGTATAAATCAATACAAGCTTTATATGTGTACTTATATTATATTACAGGCTCGTATCATCAACACAAACTTGATGCTACAAACTAACCAGCAAACATAAAATCACAATCGTATTATTAGAATTGTTTTATCCAGTATATTTTACACACCACGTCTCAACCAGTATCACGAGACTTATTTTCCATTCGTGTTAATTGGCTTATCTCTCTCTATATATGTATGTTTAGGAAATGGTACTTTGAACTTGGTATATTCTCCCATAGTTAAATATGATGTTTAGGGAATTTACTTTATACTTCATATATTCTCACATAGTTAAATATCAGGTTTAGGAAATGGTACTTTGAACTTGGTATATTCTACTCCCTATAAAAGCCCCTCTCTGTCCCGTGTAAGTACGTTAGGGTTTCTAGCATGCAATGTACGCATGTGTCTAATGACCTCACGTATAGCATATATGGTCATGGAAAGTCCCCATGGTAAGGTGAAACAGAATAGAACGAACATAAGTCCACTAAATAAGGGAGGGGAAATGGAACTTAATGCAATAAGAAATGTGGATTTTGCAACATGCAGAAAGGTTCCTTCTGGTATACAAGCATTGTAAGAAGTGTGATATCCGTTATCAGTTGGTGTTACCATGTCATCTATGTCTTGTGCAATACGTTGAAATTCGTTAATTTGACGAAGAATATAGTTCACATCTTGGTTACCAGCCTTAGGGTGGGGTAACTTGTATAGTATTGTATAGGGTTATAAGGTCCAAGCGTTTTTTAGTGTAATTGAACACATGAAAGTATGTGACAATCTTAGTAATATCAGGACCGTGGTAGAATAGGGTGTAATTTACGTAGGAATTGTATGTACAGTACCATTGCTGGGAAAAGTGAAAGTACGGTCAGTAGTATATTTCTCATGGAAGGAAACATGGTGGTAAAACTGACCATCAGGGTGTAACTGAAGCATAATCTCATCTTTTGTACCGTTGACACAATAACATTTGTATCGTAGGAAAGGTAATACCATGACAGTGTCAGTAAAACATGGGAGCTCAACTATTACACCCCCAATGTAGGTAGCAGCTTTGCCTGTACCAATGGTTTCGGATGAGATTTCCCAATAGTATTGTCCACTCAAGATTTTGGCAAGTCGATTCCATACATTTGACAATTTACATTAGTCATAATGAATATATGAATAGGCCTCAATCATAGCCTCATTATTTCTGTCCTGTACTTCTTGAAAAAATGCTAAAAACGTTAATTTCCTAGATTCCGATTCCGTATTAACAGCTGGAGGAACTTCAAATGTAATAGTAAAATTAAGATCACTTCCTATCTGACAATTTTTTGTCGAAAATCCCAGATTACCAAAAATCCAATTAGGGATAACAAGCGGAAACAGTAACTGTACATGAAGTAAAGTGGTGACTGGAACATCCAAGATCGGGAATTTCAAAACGATACATTTCGTTTTTCACGTTATAATATGTAATTACTTTATGTTTTCCAAGAGATTTCATTTCTGGGCATTCAGTTACCTTTTTCGGTTGTCATACTATTGTCTCATGATTAGTAATGCAGTGTTCGTTTCTATTCAGTGGTGTAGTGCTGCCGGAGCGTGGGGGAGCGCCGCTCCGCCACCTCTACAAGTGAACGATGGGTTAACAGTCAATAGTAGGCTTATTATTTTCTTATTTATTTAATAGTAAACCTGCTGGAATTGTGTACGTGTCCGATGCACTCACGTGAACGCTACCTGTCCATCTACGAGACAAACGGTGTGAGACAAAGTTGCCAATCGTAGCCACATACTATTTTGGAGCTCCAGAGCTCCGGTAGCTCCGGTACCTATGAAATTACCACTACACCCCCGTCTATAATGACACACAAAAGTATCAACTATGGGGCTTTGAATCGTTTTACGAACTGTGTCATAAACTAGCGTTGCTCTAGTCTAGTGAGAACAGCGTTTGGAATTTTTCAATAGGTTCCAGTTAACTATTGATAAGCTTAAGTGACCTTGTTCGTTGTCATCCATATATGTTTACGTATATGTGGCTGTCCTAGTTTTTTCAATTTTGAAGTACTTCAGATAACGCGAAATAACCTTAAAAGGTCCTTTGTAGGCTCTTTGTAGAGCATGTTTGTGTGTTTCATCTCTGACAAATACATGTGTGCACGTTTCAAGTTCTTTCTGACCTTGTCTGTTGTCATACAAATATTTTGACGGTTCAAGTTTACCTATTTCGGGTGAATCATGGTACGCCATCCAGTCGTAACATATATGAGTTGGTGGGGAAATTCCAACAATAGTCGTTTGCGAACTGTTACTCGGTGTCTCGTCTGAAAATAGAGAAGTAGGCTGTGTTATTTCCTCAGCAAAATTGAGAGGTTTTACGGCTTTTAAACGGTCTACAGAAACTTTATAACTTTATATTTTTACGATTCAAGTTTACCTATTTCGGGTGAATCATGGTATGCCATCCAGTCGTAACATACATGAGTTGGTGGGGAACTTCCAACAATAGTCGTTTAAAATTGAATTTTGGCTCCTAAAAAATAAAACCAGTTATTCCATACTGTGTCGTATTTTTCACAAATATACACATCAAATGCAATTCGGGTAGACAAAGTGTCAAAAACTTCAACCTCACAAGAGTGAGTTTTTTACATCTTATGTTTGATACATGGTTTGGGTGTAGCAACAACTTACTGAGCCTTATAGGTCCCAGGAGTACAAACTGTAGCTGTGATGTTGATCCCTAAGTTTGCAATGGTGCGACTTCAAAAACCAACGATGAACAAACAAATGAGTCCACCGATCTTCATTTCTATGGTTATACTATCTCATAATAAATCAGGTGTAGGAAGCGACTTGGAATTGTTGATAATCTTCCGCCCCTAGTCTGCTGAATTACCGGCCTCAAAACCGTGGAACTGTTTTCTCACTGATATGGACATTTTTTTCAATGTTTTCGTGTGTCTATTTACGCGAACTGTTATTCGGTGTCTCGTCTGAAAATAGAGAAGTAGGCTGTGTTATTTCTTCAACGAAATTGAGAGGTTTTACGGCTTTTAAACGGTCTACACTGTAGAGTGTAGACTCTACAGAAACTTTATATGGCTGTCCTAGTTTTTCAATTTCGAAGTACTTCGGATAACGCGAAATAACCTTAAAAGGTCCTTTGTAGGCTCTTTGTAGAGCATGTTAGTGTGCTTCATCTCTGACAAATACATGTGTGCACGTCTCAAGTTCTTTCTGACCTTGTTTGTTGTCATACAAATATTTTTACGGTTCAAGTTTACCTATTTCGGGTGAATCATGGTACGCCATCCAGTCGAACATATATGAGTTAGTGGGGAAATTCCAACAACAGTTGTTTGCGAACTGATACTCGGTGTTTCGCCTGAAAATAAAGAAGTAGGCTGTGTTATTACCTCAGAAAAATTGAGAGGTTTTACGGCTTTTAAACGGTCTACAGAAACTTTATATGGCTGTCATAGTTTTCCAATTCCGAAGTACTTCGCATAACGCGAAATAACCTTAAAAGGTCCTTTGTAGGCTCTTCGTAGAGCATGTTTGTGTGCTTCATCTCTGAAAAATACATGTGTGCACGTCTCAAGTTCTTTCTGCAAATAAGATTGAACATCTTCAAATGGGCGTGGTGGTGTTGGTCTTATAGTTTTTGCAAATCTCTTTAATTGATTAATATAATGTCAATGTAAGCGTTCAACCACCCCATTTGCTTGTGGATGATAAGCAGTGATTAGTATATGACGGGTTCCTAGGTATTTCATTAGATCCTTCCATAAATGCGAAATAAATGCTCCACCATTATCAGAGACTACTTGCACGGGGCACCCAAATATCGGAACAAAATGTATGATTATTGTAATTCGGTTATAATACTCGTATTATAACAAGCCTCGCGCATTCTAGATTTAGAAGATTTGCAGATATGCACAACAAATATTTTACTACTTCTACTATTCTAGGAATATACGTTTTCAGTGACACCCGAAGCATACAACTATTGATTGCAATTTCTTATATATACCTCGTATATTGACACATTTTGAATGGAAATTAATGCAGAATACAGTGTTTTCTTTCAAACTTGTATTTATATCAGTAATGCATCGTCGATGCATCAAGTCGGGTCAAGAATCATACTGGTGACCCCACTAATTTACGTTACACTTCACATAACTCGGGGTAGCATGAGGGTATTTTTTTACTGATCAGCAATTTCTCCAGCAAGTTCACGCTTGACTACTAATCAACAACAATGAAGGCGAAACGTAACGTAATTTAAAGTGAGCTTTAAGTGCGATTTGCATGAATGAATGGCTTAACCAATCAAGCTCCATTCTTGGCTGATTTACGTGGAGAAAATTATCCAATTTTT
>QXVX01003976.1:3998-27702 GCA_013436065.1 Halocynthia aurantium
AAATAGTTACCAACTTTGTCAAGGTCGACTGTACTGTAATTATGAGTGTAGATATTAGATTGAGCAGAGCAAATTTATATATCTGATCTGATTTCCAAGGATTGCTTAAGCAAATCATTTTTGATGGAAAAAAATATAAGTGATTTGATCTTTCTCGCTTATATAAGCTGATTTTTCAAAGATTTTTTTAAAGTAAGACTTATTTTTCGGTCCAGGCAGATGGTAGCCCTGGTTATAAGTCTGGTTGTTAATATTCGAGTGCTTTCCATTCGAAAATACCTCGACTAATAAACTAGTTGTAAAGTTGTGTTTTACAAATATCAAAGGTGCGACCGCAGTAGCGATATCGTCATAAAATATATTGTCGATTTAGAAAACGCTCTTAACAATATTTATCGCAATTTTATGATGACACAATGAATTAATTAGCGCCTTCAGGAGATTCTCATAAACAAAATGTAATAAATTTCAACAGGCCGTAAATACTTCACACACGAAATCAAACCTGAGATAAAACTGTCTGATATAATTGTATTTACGACTTGGTGAGTGCTTACTGTTAACTAAGACTACTGTAATGCTGATAAGAGTCGTGGCGAATGGGCGTTGAAAATAGACTACCATGTATGGCAGCTTTCATTTTAATTTCTCAAGTCAATCTTAAGTATAACTCAAGTAATCGTGAGTATAACTGAAGTAAAAACTCGAATTATAGTCAAGCATATACTTTGGAGTACGTTCACTCTAGAATTCTAGTCATACGGTTATTTAGAACAGATATGGGCGTTGGTAGTATTAGAGCGTGGTGTACCACGATAAACATCTCGTTTTCATTGCCATACGAAGTGATTGACAGTTTTTCGTTTACTATCAAGAAGATTTGCGGCAAAAAAATGTTGAAAACGATGTTCTGGGCATGTTCCTATGTTGTCAGGATGTCAGATGTCTCTAATTCGGTGAATTCCGTTTCGTTTTGTCAAAGCTGAACTTTTGACTCAACAGTCAGCGCGATAGATTAATCGAATGTAAACACTTATGATAAATTAATATTCCCAAGGTTACGTGAAGGTTGAGCATTGTGTGAGGCAGTATTGTTAACATTTTACCATTGAAATAGATTAGTTATGTCAGATTATTCTAGAAGTAGGGACTCGAGCTACTTTTGAATGCCCTGCGCTACTAAAGGTTTCAGATTTTGCTATTTTTTGCTAAAATAACCAGAGCTTGCACTGCACTGTTTTTTCTAGACAGTCAAAACCAAACGAAACCAATAATCAAGCTATTTTATGTTTTTACAGAATTTTATTTTACAAATTATTTTCTAACTCTTCGTCTGCTAGTTTCAAACATTTAAGTTCTAGTGACGTCACAGAGAATGAAGAGTTTGAAAAAATTGAACAATTGAAGTCCAGTGACTGTAACCGTTGTTATACTGGAAAGTAGTTTTTGGAATATATTACCGTGAAACGAACCCATTGAAGGGAATAGAACGAGACCGACATCAGGTAGCTATTTTTTGTAACTATAAAAGCATTATTGATTGAACTGTTTATGTAAAGCATCGTTATTTACTTTTTAATTAAATCTGTCAACTAGGTAGTTATGGAGTCAAAATCCATAAATCAGAATTATTTACATAGGAAATAATGAACTGCGACTATTTTTACGCGAGTCATTTCTTCCTCATGCTGTAAACCGGTAGTCATTAACCTTTCATGTCCATCGCCTTTTTTTCTGATATTTGTGTGGGTTGGCGTCCACCTAACCCTATTCCATACTGACGTTAGTGAGATTTTGCTAATTTAGAAATATCAGTTTCAATATTTGGCAAACAGAACCTCGAGTCTCCCAAATCAATATAAAATAAATAATCACGTTTCTTAGAAATAAGCACAATAATATTTTCAAAGACACTGTTCTTCAAATTAAGCACAAATCCTAAATAATCACGATCTGGCATCCTCTGTTTCGGCATTTCTCAACAGATTTAACTAAATTTTACCCTGAGCTCAAATGTATCCCAGAATAATGCACGAACAAAGAAGTGGGGTGGAATCCTACATATGTTCCCCCAAAGCCTAAAATAGAAATCTGAATATAACAGTATTGTTTATGGTTTACCCGGGTTAAGTCTCTTAAATATCAGTATATCATCACCCATATCATCGTTGTATTCTTCACTACCATTGGCTACAATTATTACCATCATTAGTTGTATATGAAACTCTACTCCCTATAGTGTCACTACAACATAGAGAACCCACAGAGAAAATAGATTTTAGATTTCAGCACCACAACGTTCCAGGTAACGGGATTAAATATGTTTACTTACTGTACTTGGTTTATTAGACTTTGATCTCAACAAGCATATGCTCTATCTCACGTATTACATATTAAGATTTTAAAAAATTTGGTCACCATAGGACAAGCCTCATTACTTGTTACTCTTTGTCTTAAATATGCCCCGAAGGCACACAAAATATACCGCATATCAATATCTTATATCCTCGCACCATAAAATCCAGTAAGCTTAATTTTAAGCTGATATTTATTACACTCGACCAACAACCGCTACATTTCACCACCGCCGGGCTAAGGATGGGCTTGAAGGGCCGCAGTCTAGGGGGCTTTCAGATATTAATAAAAAGCTATTTTGCCGAATCAAATTAAAAGCAATTTTATTTAAAATATAAAATTCAAATATAAACAAGGTGACTCGTACTAAAAACAGATCTACAAAATCTGACACAACTACTACGTGCTCCGGTTTAGCAGGTACATTATATCTTGACATAAGAAAAAAATAATCTTGCTTATTTAGGTTAGATTTATGCAAAGGAAACTGTTGCATGTCGCAGTAAAAATACAAGTCGTGAGATTTGAGCACTGGAGTAAAAAATGTCCCTGTAAGAATTTAGCGTAAGAAGTTATCTGATTCCTATATCGTATCGTATAGAGGTTTGTGGTTTCAGCGGCGACATTTTATTATTAATCACGGAAGCTCTTTCCAGTCGTTTATAATATCGAGCACAGCGTCACAGGTCGCAGTCAACCGGACTGGGGTTTGAACCTGTTTTGTAGTAATGAAAAACCTGGATTTATAAACTCTAAGACTTAATTTGTCGTTTTCAAATGTAATTAATTTACAACGTGATCGTATTGCTCCGGGCGCACTATTATTTCTTGAATAAATCTTGTGAAATACCTCATAATTTCAAATCGCTATTCCCTCGACAAGACGATTGAATATAATTCATTTTCGCCCGTACAATACTTCTTTATGACGGATAATAAAATCGTTCAAATCGAAATTATGAAAGTTTAACTTGATTAACTGAATCAATAATGGCTACCGTGAACAAAAGAGCTTCTACCAATATCGCGGAGAACGCTATGTTGAATGTGGAGCCAGAAAAAAGAACAGACATATATCATATTTGAATGACATGACATTTGAAACAATGTAACATGTCAACCGTATCGAGCGAGTGCAGGAATAGACGAGTTGCCAAATTACAGTTTCAATTAAGTACGGAGATTACAGGGAGTCCAAAAAACCGATGAACTGAAATAAACGAAATAGGGATATGGTATCCTTGTATGTTTTTATCAAATACTGAGTACACTAGGATTAAGTAGTTTTATTAAGCAGCAAGTAGTAAAATTTGACCACCCCCTCAAAAGAATATAGTCAAATAAGCGCTCGTGGGTCCACAGCGAAAAAAGGTTGGGAAGCCCTGATGTAGGGCAAAGAAAGCGTTAAATTTTCTTTCCATAACGTGTTAATCCATGGATAAGTCCCCCACATTATATTTCACGTTTCCCATGTCTACTAAACCAGAGCCACTGTTGATATATCAAAAAATATTATTCTTGAAATCATCAGACGATGCTGATGAATGAGCGCGTCGTACCGTTTTCATAATATTTTGAAAAATAACATTACATTGTTTCGTATTAATCTTCGCCATTATCCGTCGTCAGATTGTTATTGCAGCGTAATAATGAAGAAAATCATCCCTTTGTTAATAGGGGACAGTTCGGTTCGGTATCAAAGCATTTCATCAAATGTATTATTAAATCATAATAAGCTTTGTTAATACATAATGACATCAACAGAGTGTGAGTCAGCAGGGCCATACCAACTGCTGAGGGATGGATCTATGACGTGTTTACACAGGTTATATTTGGTAAATGATGAAACAACTTGAATTTAATGCTTTAAAGTCTTTCCAACGATCTGTAGGTTTAATGAAAATACTATCTAACAGTCGTGATTACGGTCGTATCTGCGAGTGGTCGTTAATTGAGGAGATATAGGTTTAATGCAGATGCGATGACGGCCCATTTTTAGGCCTATTGGCTAATTCAATATCGATATTTTTCGTCTCAACAATTCTTTAATCTACTTTTTTTTATTACAGAAAGAGCAACAATGGATCTTTTATCAGATGGAAGCACTTTACTGCGAATCGAGACTGCAGCGTTTATACCCGTAGCTGTAATCTGTGGCATAGGGATCGTGATCGTATCGCTATTCATCGCAGTAAACGTGAAATACAGAAACTACAAGTAAGTGACGCGTTGAAACGTGACATATGACCTATGAACCTTGAACTAAGCCGTCTTAATTCTTTCTAGAATCCTCAAAATGACAAGTCCTAATCTTAACCTGGTTATGCTAGCTGGAGCTATTGTGTTATTCATTGCGGTGATTCTCTTTGGCGCCAACTCATGGCTGTCAATATCTCCAACACAAGAGGTAAGGAAACGACTCGTTTTAATTAACAGAACACATCCGCCTGTTTGGAATTCAGAATTAATTGATTGTGTTTTTTTACAGATGTTGAGCACAGTATGGCGGATCAACCATGCGGGTACATGGCTGGCTAGCGTTGGCTTTACTTTATTTTTTTCGCCACTCGCAGCTAAAACGTGGAGAGTCCATCGAATTTTTACAGATGCCGCAGTTAAAGGGAGGGTAAGTCTCAAAAACATATGCAGTAAATTAATATCAATTCAAATTTTTGCTATCTAGCGACCTTTTTTATGTAAATATTGAAATTATTCATATTTAAAGTTCAAATTTAAGTAAATATAATTAAAATCAAACTTTTTTCACAGGTCATTAAAGACGACAGACTCCTTTGCTTTGTTGCTGTGCTAGTTGCATTTGACCTGGGATTTTTGGGTCTATGGTTCGGCCTCGATCAACCAGTGTGTTTCGTTTCCCCGAAGGAATATTTACCGGGTATGGAATATTATTTCGTATTTACTTCATCGTTATTTTCTTGTCAGGAAAGTTATGCCTAAAAATTGTCAACTGAATAAGCTGAAAATTTGGTGCAATGAGAGCTGAAATAAAACGCCAATTTAAAGTATGAAGTTTTGGTTTGATAGCAACATTAAACGTTTACATTTTTATGTACTACACAGGTTTCCTTCTATTCTCACAAACATCTTATGAACCCCAAACTACCTCAACGCCAACTTCCACAATTACCTCTATGACGTCATTGATGACGAAAGAATTCGTAAGCGTGTGCGCATCGAAATATACACCCATGTGGGTCATATTTCTGGTTGTTTACAAGGTTAGTAATCAAGTTTAAATCCTTTTGGACCGTTCATTCCCGACTAGTCTAACATTAACATTGAGGACCATGTAGAGCTACTGATGCTACTGAGCTACTTCACCTAGCTCCCTCTTATTACGCCTGCTAACATATTTATTACCATCACAGGCCGTTCTATTATTCTACGTCTTATACGTCGCCTGGTCAACTCGCTACGTCACTCTACCATCGATGAAAGACGCCGGCGGTCTAATCATTTCCATTTTCGTAACGATGATGTCATTTTGCGTTTGCACGCCGTTTGTGATGTCACTGCATCGATGGCCCGGCGCGCAATACGTTGTTACGTCATGCGCATTCTTTATTCCGATATTTACAGTGCTGTTTTTACATTTCGTACCGAAGGTGAGTAGTATTTTGCGAATGAAAATCATCGGTTGCCATGGTATTTTATGACATAATAATAATATGTCCGCGTTTCTAGGTGATACTGATTCGACGTCACAGCAAAGACGAAATATTAACGCGAAGTTTCTCGCAATACGCGACTCCGAGAAAACCGGAATTTTCAGAAGACGAGATAAGAGACTTGGCAATACAGAACGCATCTCTCAGAAAAGAAGTCGCAGAGGTAAGAAAATATAATTTATATGGAAGCAGAGGCCTAAGGTCCGTGGCCTGGGTGCGACTTACAAGGGTCTCTCACACAAACTTTATGTTATAGTCAGAAAAGTCCTCAGATTGTGAATTACATGAGTTAGAGGTGCAACCGTAGTCATGCAGCAGCAATATTCATTAATTTAAAGATTAACGTGTTTGACTTGTAGATCACAGACAACGCAACAAAATATAAAAATAGGTATCTTATAGGCGCCTTAACCACACGAGTCAATATATTTACCATCCGCCATTTTATCTAGAAACAAAGACGCTACAAAACTGTTCTCGAACAACTTCGCGTGGCCAAAGCAAAACTTATCGAATATTCTATAATGACGTCAGAACACGATGACATGGAACAGAGAGCGCCTACGACTGACGAAACGATTTCTAGATCTATGGAGACCGAAAGTAGTCCCATGACGTCAACGGGAAGCGACTCTCTTAAAATGGTTAGTGACGTCACGGAGGGAAAAAAGAAAAAGCCGTTTTTCTCCGGGAAAAAAATCAAAGAATCTACGCCTTGTAAGAAAGAAGAGCCTGTCGATACCGTGACACCGGATATTACGTCATCCAGTGACATAATCGTGCCTGCCGACGCAAACGCGATAGTGGGCACTGACGTCATAGTTTCGTTACGTAACGCCAATGATGAGAAATCGGCCGTGACGTCATCAAATTACAGAAAACAAGCATTGATGAAAACTATTGATACGACACCACGTCACGTTTCTTTCACAAACAATCTTCCTTCTCGGAAAGAAAACGTGGATAAAACTAAGATAACGGTGGTTAATCCAGGGTACAGACCTCAACCGATAATTCAGCCCCATCCTTCGCTTATGCAGATCCATCAAAAGCAAATGTTGCCCCCGCTGGGTAAGCATAGCTGGGATTACTACACAAGAGGTACCGGTTATCTTAAATATAAAGCTACTGTTCTGAACCACGGAGTGAATGGGACGATCGCTGCGATAACCGGTTATCCGGTAAGCCCTCCAGAAATGAGAGGAATGCCCGTGACTCAAACTCCGGTTAAACCGGTATACTGCAACCCGATGTCAAAACTTCCCACTACCAAGGCTGACAAAGCGCGGAAAAACGAAAAGAAAACAGAATTTCGTTACTATTCTACATCTGCCGGCTCGAGGACGCCCTCGGTCAGCACGGACATGACGTCATCGGTTGCTGGGCAACCATATGACAGCACAATGAGCTCAAACAGCACAAGCCATAGCGGGGAGCATTCGAACAATAACAAACACAGTAGCAACGATACGGACGTGCCCAGTGCTAACTCTGCGTTCTCAGTTGTGAAAAAAGAAAAGAGACCGTTTTCAGGAAATAATGACGTAATAGTTACGTCACACGTAAAAGTTACGTCACACGGTGCGTCGAAAAATCCCAACGAACCCGATTACGCTTACGAAGAGTATTCGAGCGATTCGGACAGCGACGATTATGATGAAACAAGTACGAGCATGGACTCGATTACGTGTGAACTTTTCCCGCCTTTGACCCCACGTCACAAACACTATTTACGTAGGTATGACGCCATACACGCGAAATATTTAGAACAGCGAGAACGTCTACGGAGAAAGCACAGAAAAATGCAACATTCTGAAAAATCGGAAGGCTATTCGTCAGGAAACGATGACCTAACGAGATCTGACGTCATCGTACGCGGAAATGACGTCATCACAGCCTTAACGGACAAGCCTGCGCCTTCGAAAAAACTGTTAGCGAATAAGAAGGGTAAGCTGATGTCTCGAGTGGACGATAGTTTTTTATACGACAGCATAACATCGAGTGACAGCGACTCGTCAGAATGGGGAGATACAGACACATTGCAAAGGTGCTGGGAAAAAGCGGCACAAATGAGGAGATTACCATTGCTTCAAGCCGGCCCCATAACATATTCTCATACGCGAGGAAGGGACGGTATATTCGTGTAGTAGGCAATTGAATTAAAACAACAGAACGTTAAATCTATACAAATTTAATATTACCGAGTTATCTCGTTTAACAATATCTCTTGCGAGGAAGAGGAGGGCGCCTCCCCTTCTCCAGTCACTAAATATGAACGATAGTCTTCAATATATGCAAAAAATTAGTAATTCTAGAATGTAGTGAATACCTCCTCTTGGGGTTCCTTTGCCCGGTACGATGCACTAGGGATAGTCACTATATTCTTGTGGAAAGAAAGAGAGGATAAAGGGAGCACGCAACTATGAATACGCCCAGGTTCAAACAAAATTTCAGGCCGTTAGTATATTATGGTACGTCATTTTTTGTGTGCGTGTGATTGAGCGTCGAAACAAAAAAAAATCTAATTTATATATATACAAGTGCAACAATACAGTGGTGCCTCATACTTCGTACTTTTATCCGTTCAAACTCAAAACTGTTCGAGGTCCAAAACAGTTATTCCCATTGGAAATAATCGAAAGTGGATGAATCCGTTCCCAGACCCCAAAATTCATGCTACATTGATAGCTCCATAAGCAGTGGCGTAGGAATAGACCAAAATTCGATACAAATGGTAAAAATGGAATTCAAATTGTTGCATCATATTCTTTAGCACTATTACGTCATCAGTCACCCATTTTACGCGTTCTTTATGTTCCTGACGAAATTTATGAATGAAAACGTTTTATTTCAGAAAATATTGCATAGACGTTATCTGTTTCTACCTTATATATTTGTCTTACATTGTTGTTATCGTTTTTTGTCACTGTATTTTGTATTTGATTTCAAATAAAGACAAGAAGTTTGAAAAACTTAGCGTGGTGCACAGGGATATCGGAGCAATTTTTAGGTTACTTCAGTCAGGGAACAAAAGTACCAACTCTGGCTAAATTTGAAAGCAAAAGTTGTGACGCAGTGAACTCTCGATTTGACGGAGTGATAAGGGGGAATACCGGTCCGAATTTCCACCGAAAGTGGAAAATACCGTGGAAGCAATTTAATTAAGACAACTTCTAACCGACGCTAAAATAAAAAAAATTCTTCTGCGTCCGTATGGTTAGTTCAAGACGGCGCCGCGATCGCCCCGCGCACAACCACTGAGATTGTGACCAGACGGTTTTCCTCGAACTTAAATTCATGCCCATTTCGTTTACCCAGCGGTCCAATCCCACTAGGTGTTGCAAAATGCAATATCCAAGATACAATCTCAAGCAACTGAAGTCAACTTTGGACAACGTGATTACGGGAATCACAATAGCAACATTCCAACAAAGTCTCCCTCGACTATTTTTGTAGTCAAACTACTATACGTTGTGCAACACTTCATACATTACTTTTGGTAACTAACCTTTCACAAAGAAATTAATTTTCTTTGTGAGCTGGTTGCAATACCTGTGTGTGGATACAGCTAATAGGGAACATCGTCAACTCTTAAGACACAACCAAATAGACAATAACAAAATGAAGACCACTGGAGACTACAAGATTACAACATACTTCACCTCCAAGTCTAAGACACAGCGAGACCAAGACCTGTCTAATCACAAACAACATAGATACAAGATAACTTATTTATTTTCAACATCATCTTCTCCTCTTTGCACCTCTCCCTCCGCCACTACTTCCTCCACGTTTCTTACCAAATCCTCTAGAACCACCACCACCTCTTGGTTTAAAACCTCCTGGTCTGGAATCTCTCCCCATTCCACGTCTTGGTCTGGAACTTCCTCGATGCTCAGAATCTCTCCCCATTCCACGTCTTGGTCGGGAACTTCCTCCATGCTCAGAATCTCTCCTCATTCCACCTCTTGGTCGGGAACTTCCTCGATGCTCAGAATTTCTCCCCATTCCACCTCTTGGTCTAAAACCTCCTCGATGCTCAGAATCTCTTCCCATTCCACCTCTTGGTCTGAAACCTCCCGAATCCTCAGAATTTCTCCCCATCCCACCTCTTCCAGCACCTCGGCCACGGCTGGATCTTCCTCTTCCACGACCCATTTTATTCTCCTGCAACTTCCTCTCCTTCAAAATTTGTTCTGGTTTTTTAAGTTCCGATTTAACTCTTTCGCCTTTGTTTGAATGTCGACCGCGACCACGACCGCGGGAACTGAAACCTGAAAGAATATTAGTAAGTTTTAGATTGGGGTGATCCACAGGGGCGAATTTACCAGCAGGCCCTTGGCCCTTTGGCAGAGGTCCAAATGCATCCCACAAACATGCAGGAACAAAGGAAAGCTGGGTTCTGTCTCCCTGCATGAAATGAACTTCTAGAACGACTTTAATGCCAATCAATGTAAGGCCCCAAATAAGATCTTTCACCGAAACTAAACTAAACTACTTCAAACTATCCTGCTTATGTACAACAAATAACAAAGACAAAAGTAGTGAAATTGCTACCAACCTCTTCTATCACTACTCGCATCATCATTATCATTTTGTTGGTTGTCGAATTTATTTTTCTCTTTCCAATTCTTGTAAATATCCCTTTGATAAGATTTTTTAATCAAAACTCCACTTTCAGTTCGAATTTTTCCATTTTTGACCGTCGTGCCTCCCTGGATCTTAAATTAAAATGAAAATGCGCGTGTCCATCAAACAGTAACAATATATTTGCATTAGTAATTTACTGCATATATAGAGTCAAGTTTTAAAATAATATGAGATGAATAAATGTGTTTGAATTTTCAGCCTGCATGATATGACATATGAACCCTGAATGGCCCCAACAAAATCCCTAATAAAATAAAGGTACGAAAAGATTGATTTTCGGTAAAATCGAATTTATTTTCCTGGCCCCCTTCAACCCCAGGCCAAACTCAGTAAGCCCTTAAATTTATAGAAATGTTTGTGTTTCCATAGTCAATATTACAGTAATTATATTGCACTGGCCAAATATCAAACATTACATAATATTATATTGTAAGAAATAAGAATTTCATATAGTCAGTACTTTAATATCAGTTAATCTTTATTTGAAGGAGAAGACAAACCTGGACATATTTTTTCTTTTTCCTATCCCACACTTTCCTCTGACTGTTTTGTTTTCGAAGCTGGAAATCGGTGCCATCATTGCGAGTTGCAATTCAGGGGTTGAGAGTATAGTTTCCAGTTGAAGGTGAAGATGGTTAAATTTTGAAATCAGAAAAAATGTATTCAATTAAGATATAAAACATAAAATTGAAAGACGATCAAGAAATAGTTGAAAATAGAATCATTACCATTTTATCATCATCTCCCATCAAATCTAGAACAGCACCAGTTGCCTCTTGTTCGAATGATGATTTCGTTGAATCCATTCCCAACCTAAATAACATGAAAATATACAGTATTGTTCGTAGGTGGATAAGTAACGTTGGTTACTCACCCTTTCTCTGTTAAATGATCTCTCGGTCTGTAATGAATGTAATGTTCCTCATCACGAATCGGTTTCTCAATCTTCTGCCTTTTAGTGGGACCACTACTGAAATGATTGTCTTCTTTTCTTTTGATTGTTGTAGAAATCTTAGTAGTTCAAAAAGAGGACAATGTTGTTAAAATGAGATGTAAAAAAATGAAGTTAAGGCATCAAGTTAAAGCAAGTAAGACTTGTGCCATTCAGCACCAAAATTTATAAATCTAGCATTTTTTGAGATATATTGTATGTAAATGTATTTGGTGTAAAATTTTATAAATTTGGCACTTCTAGGGATTGGTTGGTGCCAGAACATTCATTTGTTGATATGGAACCTCTATTCCATTTAAATATACTTTACTGAAAACTACAACTACAGCTTGTTGACATTTAGATAAATTAACAAATGTAGAAAGGGAAGATTGATGTTAATATAGAATGTAATGTTACCTTGTTCGAATGGTCACCCAACAGAGACAATATTTCTTCAGTGGATGTATTTTCTGCTTTGCTTTCAGATCTTAATGAATGAAAACACATTGAAATAGTTACAGCAGTAGTTCAGTGCTTCTCAAGCTCAGTGGCATTCATTCCCTCCCATTCATTGTTTGATTCAGAGGTGCATTCAAAATAATACACAGGTAATACAACAGTTTGCTGCCACCAATCTGTTTTCCCAATTCCTCCACTAAAATGCTGAAATTCCCCCCATCGTGGGGGAAAACCCACGGTTGAAAATCCCAGGGTTATAGTTTAACACAAACCGCTGGTAGCAAGTTCCATGCGGAGCTTTGGATTCTTGTCAAGGAAATAAGAAATAAAGAAATCTCCTTACTTGACATCCTCCAATTCTGTCCTGTCATTCGTCAACTTCAACTGTTTCACTTTGTATTTAGAAATATATTTTTCGTTTCTTCTTCTACTTTGCTGCATTGCTTTGAATCCTGTTGATTTCGCCGTCGAACCGATTTCAAAAATGGTCTGTGAAATTATAAGAAATATCTAAATTCTCATATAGATTTCAGACAAACTCACGGAAGATGAATTGCACAATCATTTGAACGCGGTCACGATTTATTTTAATTAATTCAGTAAGATTACTAGCTACTGGGGCAACTCCTGATACAATTATCTTTTCTACACCTATCCTGATCATTTGAAAGTTCTACGACTATGTGTACAATAGAATGAGATAAGATTTGACAAATTGAAACTACTTACCGTGTTCGGTTTGTACGATTTCATACTCGTGAGTACCTGCAGTCTCAATTCTTCTGATGTGTCCAACATACTTTCTACATCAAAACAAATAGTCAAATATATGCACAAAGCCATTCGAACTTCGATTCAGTTTCCCCCATTAGAAAATAATACGAAGTGAAATATAATTAATCCGTTCCCAGACCCTAATTCGAGCCCATTTCCATGACCTTCAACCTCAACTACAGATAAAAATAACTCAATTAAATGCCCGATACAGTCAAGATAGAGAGGCCTTAAGTAAAATTCATACTGGTGTAACCTAAGGTTTAATTTTAATTACTGCAATACGCCTAGATTGGCAACCCTTGGTTTACTCTCAAAAAACACTCAAGATCTACCATATATCGGATGGATTCCAACTTTTGTATCTCCCAGCATTGCTTTTGCTCTCTTGACAGATTCAGGAGAGGCTGTGGGACGTGATCTTATATATTGCCTAAATAGAAAAACGATTATTCATAAAATAGGGTGGATGAATGAAATGTTTACCTACAAATAAATATGAGTTTATAAACGGGAAATGGTCGAGGACCCCCAGGGGGTGCGTGGACGAGTTTTAAGGGGTCCGTGAAGTCCCAATGGAAATGTTTACAATGAAAAAAATTATTTAGGGGTCCGTGTTAAAATAAAGGTTAAGAACCCTGCTTTGGACCAATGTGCACGTACTGACAAGCATGAGTGCAATGTTAACACCTGTTCCATTTCGTCATCGAATTTATTTATTTTTGGTTGATTATGGAGAATTTGAATCCCATTAAATGTAATCAACTCACTTGTAAGCATTTCCAGAGACTTTCAATAAACTTATCAACTCCGTTTCCTCCATCATGATTCTGAGCGAAGTATTTTCATCATCGATGATCGTTTGTGGAACTTTCCCATAAACTGTGTCCCAAGCTTTTAAAACATAAATAAAAGTTTTAAAAAAGCGAATACACACCAATTTGTAACGTTTCCAGGCCTTATGACTTAAAAAATATGACATGTAATATTAAAAAAAATTGACTTTAAAGAATATGAAGAAACAATAAAACTTATAGAGCGCTGCAGGCCGTGAGTGAACAGTTGTTGCAGATGAAACGAAGGAGGGGACACAGCACTTGGGAGATACAGTACAGTGGTTTTACAGACACATGTACACCCAGTCACACAAATATTGTACAGTACTAGTACAAGCTGACATGGGCACTCATTCCGAATTAGAAGGGGACACAGCACTTGGAAGATGCAGTACAGTGGTTTTTTATTCACTTGTATACCGTCACACAAATATTTGACTGTGTTGTACTAACAGGTTGATATGGGAACTCAAGAGTAAATTATGACTTGTCAAATACTGAGTTAGCAAGTGCCTACTCTAGTTAAAATGACCTGTCCTATATCATTGAGAAACAGGGAACTCAAAGGCAGATGAATACTGGTAACTGGTCTCTCATATATATATACAGACCTTGATATTTTTTCTCCACTCTCGAGATATTGATCGGTCGAGCAAGAAACAAATGAAGATCAATGAAATAAGCGATTTCATCTGAAGATACCAATGAATAAGCAGTTCCAACACGACCAGCACGAGCAACTCGACCTGAAATCATAAGTAGGAAATAAATATATATATCTCAGCTGGAAATTCAGTAAGGCTGTTAGTGGTAGTTCAACTCTGAAAAATATTCAATGCACTTCCCGTTTTATGAGGATTCGTTTACGAAGTGACGAGTAATTTTGCTCCTTAATCTCATTAAGTTCGTATGCATCAAATAATACAGAATCTTTTACCTTGAGGATTCGTTTTCGAAATTCGAATTTACAAACAGATTTTCAGGCGGTTGTTATCGCATGGTTCGCATACCCTTAACATATTATAGACTCACCAACTCTGTGCACGAATAATTTAGATTTAGCTGGGAAGTTGTAGTTGATGGCGTTGTCCAACATCGGTATATCAAGTCCTCTTGCCGCGACATCGGTGACGATCAACAGCATCGTTTTATTGTTTCTGAATTTTCCTATGTTGATGTTTCGTTCAGTTTGATCAAGGCTGCTGTAAACGTAGGAACAGGAGATACCGCACTGAGTTATGAGCTGAAAAATAACTGAAATATTGTGAGATAATGAACTGCTGCAAGAATGTTAGTATTTTTCCCCTTATTACTAACTGGCTGAGAAACCTGGCCTTGCACTTTAAAGGAAAAGTTCTACCAGGTCAGCCAGCTAACTCTATTGGAATATGTGAAAGTTCTACATATATACAGCTTTAACCTCTCATATAGAGTAGGGGGGGGAGTACCTGCCTGGAAATATAAAGTTAGAATTTCCAACGAAATTGAAAAATACCGTAGTGAAAGCAGTTTCTTTTTTTTCTTCAAATTATTACAAATTAGTTAAATTATTTGTCCATTTCCACAATAATTCTGTTACTCTGGGTAAGGCTGGGTAATATAATCTAATCTAGACAATTTATNACCGATATACATCTACCTCGATTAAACTCTCTTATAGAGTAGGGGGGAGTACCTGCCTGGAAATATAAAGTTTGAATTTCCGACGAAAGAGAAAAATACCGTAGTGAAAGCAATTTAATCCAAGTCCGGCAGTTCAATCTTCAAATTATTACAAATTAGTTTAATTATTTTGTCCATATTGACCGGGCAAGTACAATATTACTGATACTCTGGGTAATATAATCTAATCTAGACAATTTATTTGCTTCGTATCTGTCCGTTCTGCTATTATTTAAAACAGGAGGGTTTTCAGAAAGCAAATTTTGCTATAGGGAGCATCAAGTGTCAGAGGAAGTGAACTAAACTTCAACTGGGTATCACACTCCCAATTGCATACAATACAAATCCAGGAGAAGCAAATACACTAAAATACAAGTAAATGTGTGTTTGCGCCATAAAGAGGAAGGTGTTACATTCTCGTCCCAAAGCGTCCTGTAATTGTGTGGTAAATACAAAGCCAGGTACAGTAACAGAGTCAAAGGAAAAAAGTTAAATTTTGACCAGCCGATCGTGCGGTATTAAGAAATTTTCTAGTGGTATCAAACTAGGTGAAGTTGGCCACCCCTGGGCTATACAATACCAAACGGTTGGACAGCTTTGAACCAAATTTGGTCGAGTGACTTAGGGGATCTCAGCGCATTATTTTTTCAAAAAAGATGGCCAGGAATTGCTCAAACGAGTAACAGAATGACCCAAAAAGACCCAAAAAACAGAGACTCAAAAAATGCTTGGTAAAATTACTTACTAATGGATTATTTTGCATGTACACTATTACTGGGTATATTCTAGGTATCAAAATCACATCGAAGTAACAACATTGATCAAGTCACTTACATTTCTAAGATATTCAACATGATGTTTTGTAGCAGTGAAAACGACTGTTTGTTCGTGAGGTTTCACAACATTTCTCAGTAAATGAAGAAGAGCAGCCGGTTTGTCTTCTGTTCTAACGTTGAGAAATGCGAGCTAGGAAAAAAACAGACAACATTCAGTTAAGATGGATAAATTCACCTTGTCATCACCAGGCTGTCAGTGAACCATTATCAATAGACTGAAATGTAACAAGATTCTGAACTTATAATTAAAAAAAGGTGAAAAGCTCATTTGGTAGACAATTTTGAACGCTGATGAAATGTTTTAAATGACCGAGAATAAAGAAAAATCAACCTAATACATAAATATATAGTGAACAAATCATCAATAAACATCTGATAAAAGTTTGGCTGGAGGCAGTTTGAAACTTAAAGATTGTTATAAATAATTACTGTGAAACTTCTGGCCCTCCCCTAGATACAGGATGGTTACTCAAATATTACAAATAACAAATATTCCTACACATACAATATATTCCTGTCAAGTAGCTGTACTGCAGTCCATAAGTCAGTAAATTCCAAATTATCTAAAATCCTCGTATCCATGTGTCAGGCCCCACAAATTCGGTTAATCGAGGGTTTCACAAAATATTCATATAAAATTCTACCTTCAACTGTTCACTAAGTTTTCTGTCGACATCAAGCCTTATCAGAGTTGGATCGGTGAGTCCTGCTTTCGCGAATTCAACCAGCTGTTTAGGCAGAGTTGCAGAAAATAGAAGAGTTTGACGTTCCTGAGGAAGTCTTGATGTGATCTCTTGCAATTGATCTTGGAAACCAAGTTCAAATAACCTGTGAAAATATTTAATACATTGTGATTTCGAGAGACTCAAGAAAGTTCATCAGGGCGTTTCTATTCAAGTGATGACCCCCTCATGTGAGACTCTAATTACTTTATACCAATTACTTGACCTCGGGTCTCCAATTTGAAAAAATTTGTCAGAATTTGACCTCTATTTGTCAGACACAGCCATGAGATTTGCATGTGCTGTCAGTTGATGTGGAAGTGTGGCTGTGGTAGCAGTAGCACAGTGTTTACTTCAAATTTTTTTTACTTGAAACTTTATACTTGTTTTAGTATTATATCATGTTTTAGCAAACTACTCTGCAAAAATCCCAGGGTATGGCAGACCTTTCCCCATACTTTCTATGCCAATACCAGTTTAACCTGTCAGAAATTAGATGGAAGCAGTTTGAATACAGAAAAATTTAACCTGCTCTCATCTCTTTCATTTACTATAGGGAAGCATCAGTACCAATGCTGCTATGGCAACGTAGTAAATGCTGCAGCCTCATCGGCTATCTTGTTCCCATTCAGAAAAAGTATTTGCGTGAAACAGAAGGAATATTTAGCCACAAAGCACTCACCTATCTGCCTCGTCAAAGACAAGATACTCCACGTTTGTCAATCTGAGATCCATTTCCACAAGCACATGCATCAATCGTCCTGGTGTCGCAACTATTATGTCCGGGTTGCCGTGCAACGCTTCGAATTGATCTTCCATATTTTCTCCTCCGAGAATGACGGCCGACTTCAATGAGGTGTATTTTCCGAGCTGACCAAAGAAGAATATTAATTATAAAAATTCAGTCGACAGGCTAAATAATAGAAATAGTAGCTTCGTGTTTCACGATTAGGTGTGATATATTATAATATAATTACAATACACATTTTCATAACTGAATCTAAAATTACAGGCCTATAGGGCAAGGCAGATTAATTGGTAATAATCACATTATAAATAGTCAGCAGCCGATAAGGCAAGGCAGATTAATTGGCCAATGTGCTCGGTGCATTCCTACACTGTATACTGTTCTTGACAAATAATATACTAACCAACCTCTTTTATGAACTTCAGCGTTTGCAGAGCAAGCTCTCTTGTCGGTGACAGCAGCAAAGCACGTGCTCCGGCTCGACTGCTACGAACTTGAAGTTTCTCGAAAAGAGGAATAAGAAACGCGGCTGTTTTTCCGCTGCCAGTACGAGCCATCGCGACGATGTCTCGACCTTCCATGACAACTGGTATGCACTGAAAAGTTCATTTTTACAGGTAACAGTAAATAATTGCTAAGTTGATATTTGCTCTAAATGGGAATGGGAATATTAGGTTAGCTCTTATGTGATCGTTATTTTCACAGTGTATATTCTGAACCCTTACAATACAATAAAATAGTTCCATTCCATTACTTTTCTCTGTATTGGTGTCGGAACTTTGTATCCTTTCCTTATGATTCCTTTGAAAACTGGATGACACAGACCTGGATGATGAAAAAAAAATTCTATGAAAATGTGTTATGGGAAAGTGTACGAGATTAATATCGGAAAGTGCAGTCTTGAAGCAAAAAAAAAAATCTAAAAACTAGGATTAACGCCCATTAAGTTGTCGAAAATAAAACCATCACTCTACCTACAGGCCTACATCCATACAGTAGCGTACTAATTCTATCATGTCAGTCTTGCATCACAACTTGTGTAAATGATCCAAGTTTTATATTTAACTTCATGCTAAGCTGCTGGTTAACCCAAGATCTTCCCACATACAAATTTTTGATAGGTGGACATGGGAGTGCTGCTGCTTTATTTTGAGGTTTGTCTTATCCAAAACCTAAAGTGCCAACCAGAAATTCACAGGGTCGGCTTATATGATGGCATATATGGTAAATCGGAACCAATTTTTGAAGGGAGTCAATAAAACTAACTACCAATGTCGAATAATTACTATGGGTGATATATAAGACAATCATCAGTGATTAAAAATTCTTATATATAAATAAAATAATTGATTGAGTACCCATTGATTGAAATCCACCGGACTTCTTTTTCTTTCTGTTCATTTGTGCGACCATCTTCCTCGTATTAAGTTCACCCTCGGACTCATTTCCATCGTTTAGAATTGAGAGAAGATTGTCAACGGACTTTACATTGATAGATTTATCATTCTNAATCAGAATTACACAGCTGCTTTAGTAGTCTCATTCTTGTTTTTTTTATTGTGTGAATTTACATGAAGGTTGATGATCTGTATTAAAGTGCCTTTTTCTATAGTCCATATCTTTTCATTTTTATGCGCATTCTGTGATTCCAAATCAAAGCCTTTTTTCACGCTGCTCCTGATTACATTGCAGCCAGGGACGGATTTATAAGGGGAAAAAGGGATTCATTCATAAGGGGCAAAGGGGGGAATCGCCCTGGGTTCCACTGCCAGAAAAGGTCATCCACGACGGGACTTCTTTTATGAAAAAAGGCCTCAACACTTCAAATCTAATCACCAGTAATTTATATCACTATATTACAAACTTAAAATTGTAGTCAAAGTTATTCTTACAGTCAATTAAATATTATTATTAACTCATATTATCATTCATTTAATTTCTATGTCCCCTCAAGGTCTAAAATTCAGCCCTGATTGCAAGAGCAATACAATAACAGTTATTTTCTATGCTTGTAATAATAAAGTGCAATTTATATTCCGTACTGTAGCATGATGATACATAAAATTAAATGCTATGTGTAACGATCATGACATTTTCTTTAATACTTTATGTGCAAGACAGAATTAAGAGAGAATAAAATCGAATACTGTGCGATATAATATTTAAAATCCTTAGGTACAGTTGGGTCCCTATAAGGAAGTATATAAAATCAATCTTAAGTAAAGAGACTGATTGTCAACTCTGTACGATACAGAATTAAGAGAGAATAAAATCAAATACTGTGCGATATAATATTTAAATTCTTTAGGTACAGTTGGCCTCTATAAGGCAGGATATAAAATAAATCTTAGGTAAAGAGAGTGACTGTCCGATTTTCTTCTGGAAGTTTCAACTTTAAATGAGCACCAGAAGGTAAATGCCACAGTTGGAACTAATACAAGAGAAATACTCATCTCTGTGGTCACTCTGTAATGATCTGTGTCATTTTCTTGAATTTATCCGAAGTGGATTCAGATTTAACAATCTTCAAGTTCAGCTCCTCCTGAAACAGTTACTAGGTTCAATTTCCCTATTTGAAAACTTATTTGTAAGTTTAACTAAAATAATGAGGAATGCCAGAACATTTCTTATCAGATTATCACCATTCTCTCGATGTGTCTAGATTTTGTCTCATATTAAATGAAGTGATATAAACTGTTAATACTAACCCTTTGTACAGTAGGTATCGCCCATCCGAACTGTTGTTGTGCATTCGTTGGTAAACCGAGTCCTTTCCTGTAATATCTGTCGTGAATCCGACAATTTCGTAGAGCAAACAGAGCGAATGCAAGTCCCAAACATCCCCAGTTAGAGACACCTGGTGACAGCAAAGAATATTTATAGCAAAAAAGATGGAGATACGATGACAAACGTGACAGAAAAGAAGAAACGATTGGGCATTAAAATGTATATATGTATCAGTATCTCTCATAAGGGATTGAATTACCCGCTGATTTGCTATTAAAAGTGAATTGATGTGTTGCAGAATTATGTATGTTTAAAAAGTATGTCACCAACTGGAAAAGTTTGGAAAGCTCTGCCATAGAGGATACAGCCTATGAGGCTTTAAAGTTTAAACAGTTCTAAAAGGGAATATAACATCAATGTGCTTTAAAGCCTCCCAATTTCATTGCATTTGTCTCACCATTAACTGTAAATGAGTCGCCAACTTCCACAATAGACCAGCACCTGTAAGAATATAAAATATATCAATGCCTCATCAACGCATCATCAAATAAACCCCACCATACCCAAATAACAGTTATTAAAATATCTCAAATTTAAGGAACATACTTGTCATCATTTACTTCACCATCGCTCTCCATCGCCAAGACGACATCGTATCTATGGGAATCATCGTCATTCATAAAGTTTTGGATTTCAGGAAAACCTTTTTTGTCAGTCTTCAATGGTATCAATGATAATTTTCTTTCCGAAATACCTAAGAGAGAGAGAATGTTAGCTTGAGGGCTTATGATTTGTGAAAATATAGGTGACAACCTTAATTAGTAAAATACAAATAAGTGGTCTCAATTATATAATAAGGGGCCACCTCTTCCCTAGGCACCTGTCTCCCAAACTAACTAAGAAAAGAAAATAGACATTGATTCCTCTATCTGCTATCGAGACTCTCTTTTTTAGATAAAGTTTTCTCTTAATGAGATTCTACAACATACAAACCTGCTTTGACTTCTTTTGCAACAATACTTTTATATGTTTCAAGTCCTCTTTCATCGACCAGCAATGTTACGTCTTTGTCAAGAGCTTGCAACATCCCAGCAAGACTCATCACTCCTGTTGCATTATAAAGCATAGATTCTTAAGGATGCTTAAGGAATTATCGAACAAGCAAATGAACATGCAAATTACGTTAAAACATTAAAATTGCGACATGCTCTCAATGAGTGTGTGCTTTAAATCTGGTGTGTCTATCTAATGTTAGTAATAGTAATAGTTAGTAATGTTAGTAATGTCATTCAAAGTTAGTAAGTGAAACTACAGTACTCAGACTAAGTAAGACAATGTTACTTTTCCAGTAGCGTGGCTTGGGGTAGGATTAGTGTTAACTAAAATGGTAGATATCAATCGCTTGGGGTGGATGGGGCTATACAACGGTTTGATAAATGTCTAGGGGTCAATCGAGTGTCAATGATCAAGTTTTTCATTCTATATGGAATTCTACCGTATGGACTCACATTCACACTGTAATGAGTTCATTAGTGGAGACCACGATTTTCATGCAGATTAGAATTGTTAGAATTGCACCTACCAGATAGTGAATCCGTTCCCATATGCTGATCACTATCAACATGATATGGCAGAGTTAGAGCGACTGATTTCGAATGCGAAAGAGCAAGTGAATTTTTGATAAATTCATCATCTGTGAATCTGGAAACACCTTGATTCCCTAAATAAGATTAATTTGATAAAGAACCAACAGTAGAAATTAATAGATATACATGCTTTACAGCTTATTCGAGACATTATACCTTGGTCACCGTTGACAACCGAATTGAGTACTTTCAGAATTTTCATTGTGGCAGCAGAGAGCAAGCTGTAACCCTGACAACGCTCAAAATATTCAATTACGACACACTTTTCACGAGCCGGTAAATCGGTTTCGCCATTTGGTGTTTCCATGAGCATGTCGGTGAAAAGTAAACAGTTTGCGCTGTTGGTTACTGAGATTGGACAATCTAGAAAAATATTACAAATGATAAAAAATATAGAACTCCTGAAGAATGATCTCATGCAGTGTCACCATAATGCAGGGGCAGGCAATTATTTTTTCCCAGGGGGCCACATAAGAAATCAAGAATATTGTGAGGGCCAATAGCCTTAACTCATTCTGTATAACATTAATGTTATTTCTTTGTAAAAAGCAGCAAATTGCATTGTTTTTTTGCCGTGGTTAGGGCAGGCAGTAACCATTTGCAGTTCAGTAATAAAGTGAAGTTTACTGATAACTTCTGTGCTGGGCCGTGTTATGCCTACGTCTGCAATAATGGGAATGAAGTACCGTATTTCCCATCTCATAAGACGCTACACAAGTGGTAAGATGCACCCTATTAGATTTTTTAGAAAAAAAAAAGCCGAATACAAAGATTTAAGTGGTAATTTTTCAGGAAAAAAAGTGCCTCTTATGAGACGGGAAATACGGTTCATTCTGCTACTTTTGAATGTTAAGCGCTACTAACTTGAGGATTTCAGTGCTTCTAGTGTTGTGATTCCACAAGCCCAAAATACTGGAACGTCTCCTTCAAGTAACTGGTCAACTCCACCATCGCTATGACTTGTATCCAGAAAATTAAGAATTCCGATTGCAGCTGGAAAATATATTTATTACAATCAGCACAAGCAGGGCCGGATTTCGACCTTGGGGAACCTGAGGTACATTAGGCCTCTTAACATAGAAATTAGATTGCATAACAAATAAAAAAAATGAACTAAAATGAATGATGAACCACATTGCTTCGAAAATATAATAATATAAGTTCCGAAAAATACGACAGATTTTATATTTTTACCAATTTTATTGACTGTCGGAATAACTTTGACTACTTCCATTTTCAGTTTGTGATGTGGACCATAGTGATATAAATTACTGGTGATCAGATATGGTTCCTTATTGATAATGATTTTATAATTAACACATTTTTCATGAAGAAAGAGCTGTAACAATTAACCTGGATTCCCGATATGTATTGGAGCTCCATGTACATCGGGCATTCGTGAAGTTATAGCTGCTGCGAGGCTGACGCATCTCTTAGGCATCGGTCTCATTGAAACGATAAGCTTGCTAGAAAATGGACCAGCTTGTAGGCATCTTATGTTCGTCTGAATGTAAATATATTTAAGATGTAACTTTCCCAGCTAGGTAGAAAGAAACAAGTGGTAGACCTGACAAATACCATTGCGGGGGATGGGGAACATGAAATAGGGGAATTATCAACAGCAGACCGATTCAACTACACCAGCATTGGGGTCCGAACAAAAAAT
>QXVX01003979.1:0-13489 GCA_013436065.1 Halocynthia aurantium
GTTTCTGCTTTCTTACCAAACTGCAAGTTTCTTTCCTCATTGGCATAGCTGTATATTATTTCTCTATCTGGGTAATGTCTCTATCTTCCTTATTCAACAAAAATAGTTTCTGCTATGCTGAACTGCAAGTTTCTTTCTTTACTTATGGGGACTCTGTATATATCAGTCTCTATCCTATTTCTACATCATCAATCAACCTATTTTATCTGTATAGATATGGTGCGGTCCACAAGTATGCTTCACTCCCACAATGTCTCAGGAAATCCCATGTCCAACCGGAGATATCTGTGAGCTCCTGCCACAAACCGACTGCTTTACAGCGCCGTGCAAAGCCCGTGGCGTGTGTCGCACCGTGCCAGAGATATCTGAACCGCCATCGAGGGGAAGACCGCCACTAGATGTCGCTCCAACCTGCTTCCCCAACAGAGAAGAGTTTCCGCCTTCAAATTGCGCTCGAATCACACTGGTATTTGACAGAGATGAAATGCCACCGGTAGGATTTTGTTAAAGTTGAATTTAGACATATTGCTCATAATTTCTTGACACGTTTTTCTCTGTAGATTGTTTGTTTGTAATAAATATATTTACTTTTCAGGGTATATATGTCCATGATATTTGCACAGCCCTTCGTCTCGTACCTGCTCTAGTACAGTATTCGTTCGAGTACCAGCTAGTGGTGAGATGTGCAGTAGACACTAATAACAGAGACGCAGTGCAGATTACCATTGTAAGTTGTGATGTCATAATTTCTAAAATGAATTGATCTGTTACATCATTATTATCATCGTTATTGTGACATCATTATTGAGTAATAAACCCAATGATTATTTTCTCAGTCTCTGAACACAACAGAAGGAGGTGATTTGGCGACGAAGGCAGCCGACACTCTCTCAACCGTTTTGACCAATAACGCCGCCAATTTTCCTCTTCTCTCAGCCATCAAAGAAGTCAAATTAGAAACTACGATTATTTTGAATCCGAAACAGATAACAGGTAAGAACTAGAATTGTGAAGCAATTTTCTCTTAATATAGAATTCTAATTTTCCCAACTGAAAGAATATTTGTCTCCTCGATACTCACTTTTCTCTACTTTCCTTTCCAGAAGCAAACTATTTAATCCCTCTTCTGACCTCACTCCTCGGTGCTGTGGCTCTCATCTGTTTGCTCGGGATTCTCTGTTGGTGCCTCGCGAGACGTAAGAAGTCACGACGACACAGCGAAGATCAAGTTTTCTCACGGAGGACAGACGTACACAATAGTACACGTAAATTACTCGCGACAAAAAGCTCCGAACTGCCGACGGCGAACAACTTACGAGACATCGCGGAGCTTGCGAAAAACAATCGAAACGAAACCCCAAAAAATCTCTACCAGCCGAACCCCACGAGGGTGGAGATGAGGGGCGCAGAGGGGACTGGAGAGGTCCCAGAAATGTCAAAGCAATCCGTGCCCATAGCCAGGAGCTTGAAGGATCGTAAGGTACAAAACTCAACCAGGTCCCTTGCACTCTCTTCAGTGTCTGGTTGTTCTAGAGACAACCGTCAGCAGTATGGACCTATGACATCACCAAATATCGGTGAAGTAAGTGAAGAGGAAGAAGAAATTTCAGACACTGTGTTTCTACCGGTGACCCGTCGTAGATACGACCCTTCACCCCGCAACGTCGACGAAGCTAGGGTCTCGTATTCTTCTGATTCTGAAGTCGCCACTTTGCTCTGGCGACCGCAAAGTCCGGAGGAGGCGGCAGGACAGTCTATTTCAGACGTGAGCCCGCCTCCACGCGAACTTTCACCTCACGCATGCTCTCTACTGCCCCCTTACGAGAGCGTCATTACCGGAAGTCGACATTCTTCTACGTCCGCCATTAATAGTGCGGCACGTGCTAATTCACCACCCCCTTCCTATGCTAGCCATTATAGACCTCATCATAACTCGAGAACTCAGAGGGGCTGCGCATGCTCACCCTCTAACTGTAGTGACATCACTACAGCGTCATCGTCGGCCCGCACAAAACCTAAAAACAACAGCTCGCACCTTTCCGCGTCATCGCAACAACACATAGCAACTAATTATAACTGTGATTGTTACACAGAAGATGGCAGCAGAGAGTGTGCCTGTAGACAGTACAGTTCGGCCCGACACCACAGTAGAGACTCGGCCGGTCGGAATAATCCGGAACGATCCGGTTCCGGTAATAGACAGTCCTTATTATCAAGTAACGCACGTTCAACACACGGTGTCAGTGTCTGACAAATTTATTACTATTTAATAATAGCGCCACCAAGTGACTTGCCTTTCTTCTTTGATCATGTGCTTTTCCTATTTCGTTTTTCCTGTTGCCCATGGTAACCGGGTTTCTTTTTCTCTTTTTTTTTAGTCAAACACATTATGTTTTTGTACGTTTTACGGAGATCATGGATGCGAAAGTTTCCGATGAAAATTCGAGGTTTTATTCTCATTTGTTTACATGGAGCAAAACGATCCACAAACTCTACTTGAACGGGGCTAAAGGAGCCCCCGGTTTCGAGGGGGAATCAAGAGCCCTTTCAATTAAGCGCGCGATAAATTAATCGACATAAATTATGACACAACATTTCATCTTATTCAAGTTTCCATTTATAGTGCACTTTATCATTATTTTCTTTCTTAATCTTTAACACGTTGACTGACATGCTGGTTTCATCACTGGTTCCACGATTATATTTTTCCTAATAGGAAAATCTATGCTAAATGCTTTAGAGTGTGGGTTCCCAACCTCTGTGGCTCATGCACCCCGGAATTGAATTTGATCGGGGTGGCTTGTGACCCTGAGTAACAAGTTTATTAATTAAAATCTAATTGCTTTATTTCTAGTTGCATTTATGCTGAGGTAAAAGTTTATTTTTTAAGTTTGATTTGTTCAAGTAATGTATGGCTCAAACATTATAAATTAAACTTCATCTTCAAATGTGATGCTGTTTTTCTATTGCTTGCCAAAATTCTACGGTAAATTTTGAAGTTTGTGATGTTAACAAGTCAATGTCAAATGCTGTTTTCAATTTTTTTTCCTGGTACAAAAGTGATGGTGTTCATTGCTCACTTATCAGAGTGTGAAAAAATACTCAACATCCTAGCTGTATGTCCCAGGGCAATGATATGTACCATGTCCATGTACTTAGATTCACTCCTGTATAATGTATTTGTATGCACTGTTAACTTGTTGCACCCTGTGTATTCGTCACTAGTTAAAATTGCACAAATTGAACTTGATTTCCAGTCAACTGTGGCAGTCAACGTGTTAAAGTATGTGGGGGTAAAATTGTTAGGTAACTTTGTTTTTACACTTGTTTGTGGATATTCCAATCATTCTGAAGATTTCTTAAGAAAAAATATCATTTGACACCGTTTTTATAATTCTTGGCGGTAATTTATTTTCATTTCTATTTAAATTATGACTTTTCATGGATGAGAAGAAAATATTGATTTGAGTTTTTCGAATATCCAAGTAATTATGTTTTTAACACGCCTAATATTTTATTTCATTCACTTTCAACTGACTTTTTCGCTCAACAACCCTCGAACCCAGCACCCCAAACGCAAAACCCAAAGAGCTTCATCATGTGATCCAATTTATTCATTCATATCCATATAGAATCCATTTAGAATACAGTAGAATCCACATAGTAGAATTGCAATGCATCTAATAATCAACTGCTCCTATGGAATTTTTTGAATTTGATTTGATATAATTAAACATGTATTTTAAAAACATAATAAATTATAAATATTTAAAGCATTATGCGGTCGGTAAAAATATCCACAATCAGGGGCCTGCGAATTTCTCTATCCAAAGGTACTTTTAATATCATAAAATACCCAAAACAACTTCTTATTGCCAGTACTGTATACTGTGTGATTTTAGATATCCATGATATTTGAAAATTGTCTGCACAACTGTCATTGTAGACTGTGACATTTGACCTTTTACATTGTCTACTATTAAAATATGTGGATTTTACTGTATGTACAATTTTGGCAGTGGTGGGATTCAACCGGTCCGTACCGGTTACTAAAATTGTTTTGAAATTTCCTTACCCATTCATGAGTCATAAGAACCCGTAAGATAATTGAATCTCACCACTGAGTACAGGCAACCCTCTCGTGTTTCTCCAGATAAATATGATATTCCTAACAGTATAACATATCCGCAGCACATAGAATGCTTACTTTTTGCGTGGAGGTTCATCATAGCAATAAACCTACAGACCTTGTATCCACCAATACAACAACAACAACACACTTATGGACCAATAATATTATTCGTCATAATTCCACTGTTGAGTCATAATGTTGGTGAATGTCCATGACGTTGTCAAAAAAACTATTTTATTCTCATCCTTATTTCTTCTGTTCCTTATTTAAAATTTGTATATATTCACTTTATACTATTCTTGTGTAACAAAATGTAAATAAAAATAGAAAAAATCTGCGCAGTACGTGGTATGCTTTCTCGCTTCCTTCGGAAGAGATTTCAGTCAAGTCGTCGTAGCCTAGTAATTTGGCTGTGAGTCCTGGTCCTGGTTCTTGGCAGTTTGACTACTTTTGTTATGCATTTCATCGAATGCTGTTTGTCTATTACAGAAAGTTCCCGTGTTTTTATTGCTACATTGTCAGGGTGTGAAATTCTCAATAGCATCCTAGTTATTTTATGTCGTGGGGAAATGAAATGTACCATGTCCATGACTTTGATTCGCTCTAATTAAATGCATCATGTATTTGTATGTAATGTTTACTTGTTTCACACGCAATGCAATGGGAATGCACGTAGAATAGGGTCAGCAAAGTCGTGTCCTGCGTGTGTGAACTTCTCAAGTACACTTGCTGGCTTACAGAGGAATAGTTTAACGCCAGATACTAGCAATCTTGAAATTTTCAACTAACGAGAACTTTACGAGAATTGGGGTTCTCGTAAATCGGGGTCACAGGTTGTGGTTTCAAAATACCGCTGAGCGATCCTTTTGTAAATTTGTGTTATCAGCAGTTTTGCATTGAGGCATTAAATGCAGTTCGTCCTTTTGAACAGCAGAGTTCCTGGTTTATCGCGTGATATATAAATATCTTGCTGGACTGGTTTGTTTACTAGATGTCGGGAAATGGTAATTTACTCCGATGATGTGGAAAAGAAAAACGCCCGGAGGTGTCATTTTGTTAGTGTGTGGTTGGAATTACGATATACGAAGGTTCATTCCAAGATGATCACGGGAGAGTAAAAATATCCCGTTTTAGATGATCGATATCTAGTTCTATAGCTCTCAGTTTTAATCGATATTGCTACTAGTAGTGTGGTACTTCCGATAATCCTGTTTAGTTAAGGTTGGTGACTTTGGAGAGGGCAATAGCAAGGACTATATCATTGCTTTTCAAACTTTCTTAGAAAATTGTTACATTATGCTTGAGGCTTGTATAGCGTTTCAGGCACACAAAAAAGAAGGAATATCTCATTTTAAATATCTTCACTTATTCACTTGCAGTAGTAATTTACAACCATGAAGTGTCAAAGTGTTTATGAATTCGAAGTTATGAATGAATTAAAATATAATAATATCTATTTTTATTACAGTTAATTATTTATAATTTTTTAATAAGTTCAAAACCATGATCCGTATTACTTACAAATATTTATGTAATCAAGTCTTAGCTACCAACTGCACCAAAATAACTGTTCTATCTTCAAGAAACCAAAGGTAAAACTTTATTTTTGAATCTGATTCAAAACACTGTTAACTTACTAACATTGCCAACTTTATTTACAGTTCAGCCTCGGTACGGGACAGTAATTATGATGTAACAATTGTTGGAGGTGGCATCGTCGGCCTGGCAACAGCAAGAGAGTTGAAACTGCGACATCCACAACTATCATTCTGTGTCTTGGAAACGGAAAAACAATTAAGTAAGCTCATATAATAGAGATTTTCAGGGTTCAGATCGAGGTCACGGTTTTAATTCAAATTTGAAAGAACTAAGAATTATTCAGAAGACTTTCCACATCAAACCCTATAGGGAAAAAAAAAAGTTGTTGTAAGTTGCACAGGGGACACAGAGAAGAGTACAGTGGTTATACAGGCACTTGTACACTAAGTTACACAAATATAGTACTACAGTACTAGCAAGTTGACATGGACACTCATTCTGAATTAGAAGTCAGTACAGCACATGAAAAATGCAGTACAGAGGTTTTACAGGCACGTGTACACTGAATTACATGAATACTGTACTGTACTAGAAAGTTGACATGAACACCTGTCACTGTATCACACAATCGCAGCAAATCATGACTTGTCAAATACCAACTGTATTGAGCTAAGCTAAGTATNAAACAATTAAGTATGCTTATATAAGAGAGATTTTCAGGGTTCAGATCGAGGTCACGGTTTTATTTCAAATTTGAAAGAACTAAGAATTATTCAGAAGACTTTACACATCAAAAATATCTAGTGGATTAAAAAAAATAACAACACAAACAACTCTACTGTTAGACTGCAAGTGATGAGTGCAACATTTGTTGTAGGTTGTACAGGTGCCAGAGAGAATGGGGTATAGCACTTGAAAAATGCAAATCATGACTTGTAAAATACCAACTGTATTGAGCTAAGCTAAGTATTCTATTTCATCTTATTAGGTGAACACCAAACTGGACACAATAGCGGAGTTATTCATGCCGGAATATATTATACACCTGGTTCCCTGAAAGCTAAACTGTGTGTTGAAGGTTTGAAACTGATGTATGAATACTGTGATGAGCATGATGTTCCTTACAAGAAAGTTGGAAAGGTAAATTTTATTGACATGTCATATTTCATAATGTATATTTCACGAATATATAAGGCATCAGCGTATTTTTGTCGGTTTAGTCGACCTCGAAAAAGAGGCATATAAATACCAAGAATTTGTATGCATTAGCCATTACCATTTCTATTCAAATATCAAGAATTTGTATGTGGTAACAACCAACAGCATAGCATGCAAGTAGTATATTAAACTAGATCTTTCATACAAGTTGTGGTACAAGGCTAACATGATAGAATTAGTGCATTACTGTATGGATATAGGCCTACTTATATGCTGACACATAAAGTATTAATTATGTGTCCCCTGATAATACTCACCAGGATTTTTAGCTGAAAACTTTAGGAAAAAAATGAGGCATGATATAAATGAGATTTGAATTTGGAATTTTGGAATTAGAATTGAATGACGGAACACACATATTGCTCTTTTATAGCTGATAGTTGCCACGGAACCAGAAGAAATACCCCGACTCGATGATCTTCACAAGAGAGCGTTGCAAAATGGATGCCAAGTAGATGTAATTGATGGAAGTAAAATAAAAGATTTTGAACCTCACTGTAAGGTTAGTACCATGACTGTGGTTCTTGAAGTATTAGTATTCTATGGTAACATAAATTGTAACTTGTTTGATTTTGAATTTATTTCATTTCAGGGACTGAAAGCAATTCATTCTCCCTTAACTGGAATCGTTGATTTTGGTTTAGTTGCAAGAACATACGGGAAAGAATTTTCAAATCTCGGCGGTGACATAAAACTTGGGTTCGAAGTTCAAGATTTTGTTGAAAATTCAGGTGGATTGCTGATTTTTTTTTGTCCTTGTTGATGACAAATAGCTTTGATATCATTGATATCTGTCAGTAGGTTCATCGAAATTAGAAATAATATTTTAAAACTTGAATATACAACTTGATCGACCCAGTGAGAATTGTGACCAATGGTGTAGTGCTGTGGGTATTCCCTTAGAACTGTGTTTCCATATTATTTCAAATATACAGGGTTTCTATAAAGTTGCTATACGAAGTGATACTGTAACGTACCAAGGTTAGATGTATCTACAACCGCTAAGATATCGACGTTAGTTTCTTTGCTCGGGCTATACAATCAATCAAGTTAACCCCATGAGACTTTTCATTGGCACAGTGACAGTAACACACAACAACCTTCCCTTAATTAGCTTCCTTTTCGCTTATATATCTATTGGTCACGTGATCTATTCAACAATTACGTAATCACCAGGCGTCTATTGCATGACCAAAAACGAATGAGAAAACAGAATCAAGAATATCATAATACCTATGTAGTGGGAGTGGATCATGATGTTCTATTCTGTGTCATGCGAATGGATCAAAGTACATATCATGTCATTCCCTATACACATGTGGAGTGTATGATGTTCATAATTTATTGAATAAACTTTACCATATGCACGTACTGTACATGAATATCACATTAACTACCATGTTCTTTGTGCAGCATCCATGGTAGATCTTGGAACATATACTCAATGTATTGGGATCCAGTAAGACCTTGAAAACTACATATCATGCTATCTGTAAAGGGGCTTTCATCTCCCATCCATCCAAGCATTTTCTGTTAGTTATAATTTAAATATTTTTCTACTTGCAGACCCAAAATTTCCAGTCTCAGTAACAGGACAAACCAGTCAGGTAAAGTGATATATTTTTTTTTTTGGAAACAACCTTTTATTTCAATCGTTTAACAATTACTGAATACTTTTTACAGCACAGAGTGAACTCCCGCTATGTAATCGCTTGTGGAGGTCTGTTTGCTGACAGACTGGCGGAAAAATCTGGCTGCAACAGGCTTCCTAGAATTGTTCCTTTCAGAGGAGAATACTTGATTCTTAAACCAGAGAAAACATATCTGGCAAAAGGAAACATTTATCCGGTAATGCAGAAAACTTCACTACATTGCTAATAAGTCTGTTCCTTGTTTAGTTTCATCGAAGATGCTTCATTGTTTAATTTTAAATGTTATTTTCAAGCAATTATGATAGTGAAAGTACCATATATATATTTGACTATACATAGAGCAACCATACGTCCCATTTTTAAACAGGATTGTCCCGTTTTTAAGGCCGTTTGATGTACAGAAAAGTATGATATGTCGAAGAATAAATTATAATTCAATGCTATGTTTTTATTTCGTTTATTCTTGGTGATGTTTTAATTCTGCATATAAGTTTTGGACTGCCCAAAATGCATCTACTTAATAGCTATATACTTCTGAATATGAACCAAACTTGATATGCCGGTTTTTAGTTATGAAAATATGTTAGCATTAACTATACATCAAGTATTTCATTATTTTAGTCATTTCTTAACCAGCACTATCCATTTCCTTTATATAGGTTCCAGATCCAAGGTTTCCATTTCTCGGTTTTCATTTTACTCCACGTATGGATGGCAATGTATGGCTTGGTCCAAATGCAGTTCTTGCTTTTAAAAGAGAAGGATACAACTTCTTTGATTTTAATTTCAAGGATGCATTCGAAGCGTTAGCTTTCAGGTATTTCCAAGTTATCAGAATGTTTGCGACCAATTTGTTAACAACATGCTCGTTAGCTCTAGGTCGAAGGAAGGCAATTCTAATTACTTTGAAAAAAGTCTTAGCTAGATATTAATTTTATTGTTTGTTTTGCAGTGGTTTACGAAGGCTTGTGTATCGTAATTTCTCGGCTGGACTCGGTGAGATTTACAGATCGTTCAGTCTCGGTGCTCAGGTTAAAAAACTTCAGAGATTTGTTCCTGAACTAACTAGAAATGATGTGATGAGGTTCGACATTTCATTCATTTATTATTTTCATTCTTTTTTGTTTTATTATCTGTTTGTATTCTCCTATTGAATCCTCTAACCCAGGGGTGTCAAACTCAAATAGCACTAAGGGCCGCATAAGAAATTTCGAGTAGGATGGCGGGCCGCACCAACAATTCAAAGATACCTTCTTTGTAATAATAATCAATTATCAAACCAATACAGAGACCAGATGTGTACGCAAACATTAACTACGTAATTATGTAGGTCTACATATGTAGGCATGTGAAAATCCAGTCTCTATTGGTCGCATTGCTCATATACATGTTGCTGTGGAGTCGAATATATGTTCATAATGTGTTGACAACAATGTCATAATGTTACGCAAGTTCAAAAACGCAACTTTGTAGCATGTGGTCTTAGTCCTGGTGACTAGATAATTCTCTTTAATAAGATGCTAGTTCCGAGATTACTATTGTTAAGTCAAAAGACCATTTTGTTTCTGTAACTGTGGTCGATATTGTTGGTGGGCCGCACTCGAAGTCTTCGAGGGCCACATGTTTGACAACCCTGCTCTAACCCATGCTGTTTCAACAATATATTGGTACCACTGTATATTTTGGACTATCGGGCCTAACTAGTAGGTGTAAGGTGCTCGGGACAGTTGAAAAACCCAGTCCTGTATTCTGTAATGAAGTCTGACATTTTGGGTATTCAAACAATATATTCTCTTTGACAGAGGACCTTCTGGAGTCCGTGCTCAAGCTCTTGACGAGAAAGGTAATTTAGTGGATGATTTTATATTCGATGGAGGATCCGGCGAATTAGGAAATAGGATGTTGCATGTCCGTAATGCACCGTCTCCTGCTGCTACATCTTCACTGTCAATAGCGAAAATGATTGCTGATGAAGTTAACACTCGTTTTCAATTGTAATGATTTTTATTCTGAGAATATTCGCATACTAATCATTCATTTTACGCTACTGACTTTGCACTTAACATTTTTAATCAAGTTTAGATAATTTTTGCGTAATTTTTCTTGTATTTATAATGGGAATGAACCTTATGAAACTAGTGTAAACTAGGGTTGCAACGCTTAATCGGCACCTATTAATCAGTATTGGTTTGGATGATTGGCCATTCCTATTTATTATTATTATTGAGGTACGTATGCTGAAGCAAGAGAACCATGATTGGTAGGGAAATACGGAAAACCTATTGTATTCAACATGTAAAAATACATAAAAGACATCTATTTTTTCCTGGTACAAATAAACTAAGCCCACCAGTGTTATTCCTATTTCCAGTACTCGTTCACGCTGCTCTACATCATAAATAGTATTGCAATGTGATTAATAATTCAATTTTCTTATGGATACATCTGTAACATAAACAATATTGTAATATGTGATGTCACAATATCTTTGAAGGGTTTCCAAGTGATGAAGAGTATTCTTATTCGTAGCTGTTGCTGGCATTTTATCTACCTCCCAGTAACAACATTCCTGTGATCAAGGATATTGACACTTACTAGTGAATACCTATGAAAATATGAACAAACCTCCTGCCCTACGAAGTGTTATTTGTTTGTATTATATTGCAGTATCGTTTTGTAAGCCAATTTTTTTAATGAGATTTTATCATAATGCTTCATTGGTCTGTAAGGAATCAGTATTTTTACCAATTGTATAATAGATGAAATAATTGAGATTCGCTTTTATGATTTGTTGCTAGTTTTGGTACAAATTTCATGCAATATCGGTAGAAAATATATACAACGTTTCGGTTTAAATATGCTGTCAAACTCTACGAATGCAGTGTAGTGACTATCGTACTTTATTCACTGTGGGGAGCACCATGTAAATTCGATTTAATATTTATTAAAATGTCACACAACTGGCACACGAAAATGAGATGCGTTTTGCAAATACAAAATCGTACAAGGGGCGCATGGTTCGAAATTGAGATTGTACTTTAACTTTTTTGTGCTTCTATAGTATGTACGCGACCTAATGTTTTGGAGTTGGGATTATCAAAGAAGATATTATAAGTCCAACTCTGTCCCAAGCCCCTGAAAATGATGTACAACGCTACTGGAGCATCAGCTACTGCTCACCATCGCCACCGGCAAGACAATCTTCACGATTGAATGGTCAGTCACTAGATGGCGCTCGTCCTCCACATGGCGGAAAAAGCGAAGCCGGTGGTGTCGCTTATTTGTTTCATGTGTGATGCTTCGCTTTTACTTTATTTAATTTACTCTGTAGGGAATGAGCGTTCACTCCACATATGTATGAATTGTAGTCCATGATTTTCTAGCAGAGGAAGTGTGAGAGTTAGGGTTTCACGGATTGTGAAATAAAAAGAATTTCATTCTAATATGAATCCATAATTTATTGTATTTCCTTTTTACTTATAGTTACGCGTTTATAACTTATATAAAACCAATGATGAGAGGTCGTGGTGGACGTGGTCGTGGAGGAATGCATCATCGTGGAGGTCCGAGAATTTTCGTTCCTCATATTCCGTTTGATTTTGTGATGTGCGAACAAGCGTTTCCGAGAGTTAAACCTCTACCAGATGACGACGCATTCACACAGGTGATAATGTTTATTTCTTATTGCTATAGTTATATAATTTCTTTAGATATTTCCGTTTGAGTTTGAAATTGATTTAATTCTGATCATTTTCATTTTTTCTCATTTTAGATGAAAATTAGAACTGACCCAACCTTACACAGAACCCTCGAACTCTCGCCATGAATATATAAATTCAGTGTAACTTCGTTAAAATGCAGCCTAATTTAATTTGAATATAGCATGGGTTATTTGACCTTTTTTTATTAGTAAACGCTAGAACCTGGATTCACTGCAACTTCATCCCTTTGTTATTGCCCTCAACAATAACGAAATTACACTGCACTGACTTTCTGTCAAATAACAATATTGTTTTATTTTATTTCAGGCTCTTATTAAGCGAAACCAAGATCTTACAGTTAGTTCAACTGAACAAGCTTTAATCCTTTCCCTTGTAACGAAAGTTTGCAATGCCATCGATTCACTCATTGTATCTCAGAGCGCGGGATCCGATGTTCTCATTGAAGAATGTCGTCAGGTGAGTGTTGTTTTTGAATTGAATTATTTTCTCCACATAATGGAGCATCAACACCTCATTTGAAGAGCACTGCTTCAGATGGTATTATTGAGGAGAGTAGAACATTCCTCAGTCAAGAAAAATCTAGACATGACAATGCTCACGATTTTGATTTTTTCTAGTTAATGCTAGTTTATTAGAACTACTACAACACAAAGCAATAGTTTATGATTTTCTTCAGGTTGGAGACTTTAAAAAAGGAACGATGATGGAAGGCAATAAGGTCGCTGAAGTTGTTGTTATTCTGAAGACTCTCCCGACAAAAGAAATTGTTCAAAAACTTGACGAAAAAGTAAAATAGGAGTGTGATCAACTTGATAAAATGAAGATGAACTTATCTGGAACAATATTTAAATTTCAGATAATATCTACATTGAAAGCGAGCGATGAGAACGAAAATATAACAACAGAATCCACTGAATATGGACTTGACTTAATTGAAAACGAAGCAAGTTCTTTATTATGCTACTTCGTTAGGTTTTAAAGCCCTGGTAGAATTTCTCTTATGAGACAGACAGTTTCAGAAATACTTTGTAACTCTCTGTGTCCCTCTGTAGCAAACATCAAATTACAGACATTTCTGTTTTACGATTCACTTAACGAATTTGCGAAGTATTTTGCTCTTACATCTCGGTAAATTCGTAAGCATGGAATGATACATAAACTGTAGCTCATGGGCCTCAACCTAAGCCCAGAGAAGTGTTTCGATACTGTTTATGACTAAGGATGAA
>QXVX01003983.1:0-13445 GCA_013436065.1 Halocynthia aurantium
TGTCAGATCCAATTTCTCGTTAAATCGAGCAATGTGAAATGCAACCTTAAATTTCAATAGTAAACCTATAACTATCATCACTATAGTATTAAAAACCAATAACAAGACTCCATTGTGTGATAAACTTACCACCAATATACAGAAGGGATCGACGCTGTGCGTACAATGCACTAAGGCTGAAGCTGGCAAAGATAACAGTAGTCGTCATAAACGCAGTCACGATCAACTGCGGGTTGATTTGAATCGTCATGTTTAGCAGAGGTCCAAGCCCCATACCTGATAAACAAAATCGTTTAAAAATTAGTTTGTTATAAATTTGCTTCGAGCGATTAGTTTTCCTTTTGCAATGAAGATGTACTTACCAGATGTCACTCCGAAAGCAGATAGGATAGCGAGCCTCTTGGTCTGGTTTTCTTTGGTGTGAGCTGTTGCAGCTAGCCAGAGCATAAGTCCAATGGATAAAAGCCCAGTTAACAGAGCACCCTAGATAAAGGAAATGGTTGAAACTGGATTTCAGTATTCTAGATTTTACTTCATTAATAGTTAATACCGTATTTACTCGATTATAAGCCGCCCTTGATTTATAAGCCGCACAAAATGATGAAAAAAGAGCCGCACTAGAACATAGGGAAGCCTACCGAAGACTTTTCAATCTTTATTCTACAGCACTGTGACATGATAATGTCGTCAATGTCATTCTTAAACACGAGCTATCGCAGCTTGAACGTTAATGGTATGCTAAGGGAAAAATGTAAGGTGCGCGCAATGATGAAAAAAACACAATCATACCTGTCCCAAATTCATTTTGAGATGGAAGAATGCTCCGCCAGCAGCACTCAGCATGGTTATCATCAGACATGTGTACACATTTTTCAGATGGCTTTTAGTTGCCACGGACCTGATATGAACATGAAATGTTAGCTTGAACATGTCATTTCAATAGGTACAATACAATAGTTCATAAGTGCGGTCCCTCTAGGCTGGCCAGACGTCTTTCAAAAAAACCACAAAATAACCTCCATTACATTATAGTGATATTTCACAAATCAACTCTTCTAAGCATATCTTGTATTTTATGCAACATCTAAGAACATTTATCTACATACAAGTCAATTTTACTTACAACTGGGAGAAATCAGACAACGCCGACAAACGGATCGGACGGTTTCCGAAGATGGAGTTCATGTTTCGTTCGTTCGTATCTTCGTTATTTCAATCCCCAATTAAGAATAATAAATACACTGTAAACCGGAAATTCAAACCGTTGAATACACCTTACTGAATCCAATCATATTTCTGGATTAAATATACTCAAAACTAGGTCTAGAAATCGCAATTTCGACGATTATTAAATCGAACCCGAATCTCGCCACGTATGTCTGGGCGTTATTTTTTAAGTGATCAGTTCAAGTCTTAAAGTAAAGATCTTGCTTTCGGGCATAGATAGAATTAGAAATTAAAGTAAATTGATCATAATCTAGTCTGAATAGTCGCTTAACCCGAAATAAAACTTCAGACCTTCTACTTCTGCAGCTTCGTCCATTATTGATTAACTAAAGCGAAGGAAATCACGTGACATTCCTGGCTATTTTTTGTCTGACTTCTGATAAATTCTACTTACTGCATTCTAACGCCGCCAAGTTCTCTTTTACATTAACAGGAATTAATATAACTATCGGAGATACATAATCCGTTTTGTTTCTTAATAGTTATCCATTTTTTAGCGGCATTCCCAATGTTTACAAACAGGTAGTCTCCAATCAGACTTCAGAGACTTGCGTAGCTTTCCCCCTCAATATTTCGAATGAAACCGAGATTAAACTCGAAATTTTACTGCACTATACCCGAGGCAACGTTCATGATGTTGACTTGAATGTAATGCCCTTGAGTATTCAATGGAGGAACTGTACCGATAAGGAATGTAAAGTAGGTGGGGAAAAACCCGATTGAGTGTATTCATCCGCCTTGTTATTGCGCCATGATATCGTAGTTATAAGGCCACGTATACGTTTTCTGATCATGAGACATTGCAACTAATGAATCAGCAGTAGTGGTGAGTAAAGGTGCTCAAAAAATGTATTGCAATGTTTATATGTAATATAAGTTCCGATATATCCACTAAGCTGTAACATGAGCCCTAATGTTGTGGTAATTTCAATAAATATGTAACAATAAAGACAACACGAACTACCCATCAGAAACGTTTTTGAAAAATGACACATTTGCAATCAAAACTTATTAAATCTAAAGTAATACAGAGAAAATATAACATTCGTAAATTCATTTAAGTCACTAAAAAGATACTTATACGCAAAACTTGATACAGAATGGTTATTTCATTAAAAGATATTCTAGCGAAGGTTCTAGAAAACTAATAATTTATTACCACTAGAGATTAGAACTTCGCCGCGCTTGATTGATTTTGTCTGCCGATTTTATCATTAACCGCAAGGTGGCGATAAAGAATTAGCTTCCGTTTTTCAAAATATTTTTTCCTTTTAATTCCTGTTTAATTTTAATGCGCTTAAGCGGGACCGAGATTTGTTATGGAAACGTTGCCAGAAGATCGCATCAAACGAACCGCTAGAACCGGAAATCTCAGTATTTTACATTTGCGGTCGTGATTAGGTTTCCTGATGTGCTTGAATCGAGAAGTTTGCGGTTAACTTTAGAGAGTTAGATTTTGATTGAGAATTTCTATCTTTTTAGAACAGGAAATTATCTCTTAATGGCCGAATTAATTTCTTCCGGTCATCTTGATGTGGGAAAACTAATTGCTTGGCGTTAATAAATGATAGCATTTCGGTAATTGATGAAATAATTATAATATAACACGGTTTTGATAATGGGAACTGCTTTATTTCGGTAGGTGTTTCTTAGACAACGTAGTTGACGTAGTCGCATCTCGGGACGAAAAACTAAGTTTAGCCAAGGGATTTAGTGTGAGTTTAAAGTTACGTTAGTTTAGTTACTAGTTAATTCTCCTGACCTAGAGGTTGGGATTTACCTGAGTTTTCTAGAAATTTACCATGACGTAGATATAATAGTGATGATAATCTTAATCTCATGACTAATCTAGCATGTAAATCTGATCTCTAAGTTTAATCATCATCAAAGATGGTGATGGAGCCACGGTTTGGGGTAGTAGTTTAGAAGTGTGGATTCCAGATTAAGGTAGGTGACCTTGGGTTGCTGAGGGTTAGGTTAAAGGTTAGTTAACAGCACCCCACCTTTCACCAAAACTCAACTTCATCTAAGCTAGCTAACCTGACCAAATGTAACTAAGTTTTCAGAATGTCCTATTGCACTTGTACCTGGTTTAGTTTAATAATGCATATATAAGTTTGTTCAAATATGTCGCTATTTTAAGACGTACAGTTAAGCGATTGCGAGGAAAATTGCTTCATTTATACCCTGCTTTGAATTATGTTCTTAAATCTGGTTTAATAGTTTGGTTTTAGATGCTGTTATGAAATAGTTATGTTAAATAGTAGAAGATTGCTATAAATCTTGATAAAAATCATTTCTATTGTACACTCCCTCTGGGAAGTGAATAAATCAAGTATGTGAAACGTAATGCCTTGCAGCCAGGTCAACCAGGCCTATAGATCCAAGCCGTCACCTAATTTAAATTATGTTTTTTATTGATAATGAGAGAATATCTGGTTAGAGCTCGTTTGTTATATTTTTCTTGGAAATTCAGCCCTTCCAACTCCAGTTGAAAACATAGCGCCATATCACACTGTTGTGATATAAAATTTGATACATATGGGTGAAGGTCATCAGTTCTGATCTTATTTGTCTTGATCTTTTGTACTACTAGCCCTCCCATATCCCTTTAAAACATTCCACCATACTTTTTAGGGCCCTCACTGATGTGATATAAATTTTGATGCATATGGGGGAAGGTTATCAGTTCTGACCTTAATTTAGCTCAATTTTCTTCTTCTATTTTGCTATAAAGCTTTGTTTTTATTGATATGAATTATTATTTGGATGCACGTGATTCTTTATATGGCTGAAATGTTTGTTACTGACGTCTGGTTCGGAATAACAAGTAATAGGAACGATAGTCTGTCAAGAACAGAGTAATTGTTTCCTGTTTCCCGTGTATTGTAGTAATTGTATTATGAGCTTAGGGGTTTTCTTTGCACTCCCAGGCTCCTAGATATATTCCATAAGCTTAATTTCTGCTAGTGATTTTCATATTAGGATCATACCCTTCACCATGTTCATTGGTGTTTAGTGAATGTATGCCAATCAATACAAAGGTGATATTTATAATACTGTATTTCCCCCCCCCCCCCGGGGTAGCTAGGTATGGGTAAGGGGTAGGATTGATGTTTACTAGCTAAGTGGTTCCTTTGGGACTGTCTCTTTTTGATAACAATAACTGTCCGATAAGATTAAGTGAGATATGATTGTGTTTTGGGACCGATTGATATTGATAACATTACCCGATCGATAGCATCATCCATGAACATAATTAGCGGTTGCTGCTTTATTTAAACTAGTAAAATATAGAAATGTAACTAAATATTTGATGCATGAGGATATTGTAGCAAGCTGTATAAAACCATATTCAAATAATTTAGTATGTTGAATAACACTACCGGCAACCAGCAATGACTTCATAACATCAATGTAGAGAATGAGGTTAGGATATGAGTTTGTCATGAGCTACAACAGTTCGATATCTGCAGTAACATTTAACATTTATTTCATATTTACCAGGTCTCTGTTATGTTAGTTTGTTATAGCTTCGGTATAGACCTTATTGCATGAGTTTTTTGATTGGTATTGTACTTTATCTAAGGGTTATTTAGGTGAGGGTAGAATTAATGTTAATCAACAACCTTTATCCTAACCCTCTGTAAACTTAGTCCAAGCTGAGCTAAGAGTCTTATAATTGATATAAAATTTTGGTACCACTTTAGGCTCGGGTTGTTTGGGTGACGGGTAGAGATAGTGTTAATTAACCTTACCTATCCTAACCCATAGCAAAGTGGCACAAGGTAATGTCACCTAACCAAACGTAACAGGGTTTTCAGAGGGACCACACTACTAAACAAGTACTGGATTTGTAAATGTTTTTTTGACCCCATTGCTATGTAACTCTCCCCCGAATGTGATATGAAAACAGGCCTACGGACTCTCCATATCAGAAATCGCTTATGAATTAATCATAATGCTGGAGCTTGACAGAAAGTAAATATAGAGAAAGAAATGATAATGAAAGTAATAAAATAAGAAAGCAATGTAATATAATTTATATTGGCATCATTCATGCGCACACTCTTCCGTATGTCGGAAGCTATGCATGGGGGAGGGAAGAGCTAATAACTAAGCACTATTCTCTGTATTATATTCATATTTGCCCATAGTATTGAAGGCAAAACTGTTTATGGATGCGTCTGTTAGGAAAGTATTACGGCTATAGTAGTGTGTTGTGAGGCATAGAAGACAAGTTACATATTAGGTTTGATATAGACATCTAGATATAAATAGTATATTGATTTAGATTGAGACAGGTTACATATTGGATATTAAATATATGAAAATAGGGTAGAGTAATTCAGTGAGTTCGTTGCTTTTTTCTAAGATGAAATTCTGAGGTTTTGCTGATCTAATTCACTATAATTTTTAAGGAAACTCTGCAAATTAAGCAATATTGAGTTGATATATAATGTATAATCTTAAAATAGAGTTTATGCTTGGTAATTTTATTGAAGTGAAATATTGCAGTTGCAAGTCCAAAATTGATGTTTTATTCGGATTAAATTGTTGCTTTCCCCAGATAAATTTGGAGTTACTTAGATGATCACATGCACTGTGTCCTCAGAATGTACATTACCCCAGAGGTTACTTGCTTGCGACTTCATACTTTGGCTTAGATAACGTCTAAATGTCATTGCACTTTGATCTGTTTCCATAACTCAGTTGCAACAACTGTTCGTACGTTAGTAGAGAGCTGATCTCAGCTTACTTTCAATTAGTTTTACTAATCTGTTAAATAACTTTGAATAATTGATTAATTGCTCTCACTGTAACATGATCTACTCTCAGTACTGTCGCGTGTCAACATGACAGTTTCGTTTCCCAATGTCCAGTGAAATTTTTTGATCAATAGGTTTATCTCAGCCTTCCTACATGTCTTGTTCAAATTTCCCTTTCATTAATATATTATTAGAAGACGTTTCTCGGAAAGTATTCTATGAAGATTTTTTGTTTGTGCTCTATATTTAATAGTAGCTCCAGAACATCAGATCGCTTTTTTGATGACTATTTGATTCTGTGTATACATACTGAATTAGAATTCGTAGAAACTTCAGCTTTCCAAGAAACTTCAGCTTTTCACCTTACGCAACCACAGTAATTATGATTGAGTATTTAAACAGTGATATTCTCTCTATTGACAGGTCTGTAAAGTAAACGATATGGCGATTAACGCATCGACTGGTATGGTGATAGGAAGGTGCCGGTAATTGGAAACTTAAACCTGATATAATTTATGCTGGCAAGACGAGAAGAGGTCGATACACTGTAACTTTGGAAATATAAATATCTATTCTGTAAGTTTTATTTATTAGTAGCCCCGTGTAAGCCTTTCACAGAAATTCTCTGTCATCGGGAAGATCTTATAGGTATATATTCCTATTCTGCTTTGAATTATTCTGGACACAGGCTGATTATTTACTTCAATTATAAAATGAACAAAAATAAGTAAATTACGGGTATGTATTCAACAGATACACGGCTGGAGAGGGGTCTGTTTAATCCTCATTAATCTTTCAAAATATAGAATGCCATATATAGGATGCTGCATATGAGATTAAGAGAGATCAAACGAAGCAGCCGTTTAGAGAACTAGCTATACAACAGCCCGCTAAATTCAAACAGATGAATGGTCCGCTAGCTGTACTGATATGTGTAAAGCAGGGGTGGCCACACTTTTTCAGCATGCGAGCTACTTTTAAATGAGTCAAAATGATCTACCTACTACCACTGTTGTAACGCTTCGTTGCATATGCTCATACGTCACAACGTTTAATGATAATTTTTTTTCCTTCAATGCCATGCGATCTACCAACGCTACCTTCGCGATCGGCCGGTCAATCACGATCGACGTATTGGGCACCCCTGGTGTAGAGCTTATGAATATAATATTTTAACACCTAGTTAGATATATATGGGCTGCATTAGGTATTAGCTGTGCTTGTTTATGATAACAATAACATTGGGGGGATATGAATAAGATATAAATAAATTTTAGGACCGATTAATTTTGGTGCTGGTTGATAACATTAAGTTAGGGATATAAATATGATATAAATTTGTCGCTGACAATGTCCGATTGTCTTGAATTATCAGTGGTCATAATGAGCTGCTTCCACTGCAATTCATTAAGTTTTGTAGTAATAACTTTTTGAGGAGTGTTTTGTTTATTTTCATGTACCCACATAACCACAACTTTCAATTTCAGATCTCTCTCTCTCTGATTCTGTGTAAATAAATGCAATGGCAACACCGGCAATACACTCGCCACCGCACAAGAAATACTCGCGACGTTTCAGTGCACTCCAGGAGAGCTTGGTGAAGGAGATTGGAGTGAGAGGAGAAGGGTGAGTCATCATATAATAAAGAGAATTGAACATTTTTCCCTCATTTGCAACGGCTGGGTAGTTTTAGGATCAAGTTCCATTTACCGCAGTATTTTTCTTAGCAACTAAGATCAAACGTAAGTTAGGAATTTTTGCGATAGAAATTTGATGGCACGCTAGTGTGTCGATATACACAGTGTAGGAAACCAGGTAATGGCTCAGCCATAGGCGTAGAAACAAGAGGGCAGGGTAGGCAAGCTGGTTTACCTTTAGATTTTTGCTGAGTAGGTTACCTATACTGTTTATATGACTGAAATAATACTAAAACAGCTATAAAATTGTTTGTAATAAGTTTCATTTCGTACTGTTTCCGACCACACGTCTATCCATAATCTTCTGGGTTATCGGCTAACAAAAACGATCGGAACGTTCTCTTTATGTGTATTGCACACGGACTTACAATAGATAGCTATAAATTGCACAATCAATCAAACGCGATTTTCATGGGTGGAACGTAGTATTATTATTTAATTTACAGATTAAGATAACTAGCATGCAACTTCCAATACAATTATCCTTTCTTCGCCTACCCTGGTCATTTCATAGTTCTATGCCTTTGAGTTTAGTAGTGTGGTCCCTCCCAAAATCCATTTATGTTTTGTTAGGTTGAATGTTTTCAGGGGTAAGGATCAATGTTGACTAATTCTAACCCTTAGCACATCTAACCTCCTCTAACGTAAGCTGGTTTCGCACTAATAAACTAGCACTACGTTTCGGTCGATCTTTAATTACTTAATCAAAAATGACAACGATAATCAACCCTTGATTCATAGCGTTTCCCATCTTCGGCATTTTTGTCTAATCCCTCCAAAGTCGCACAATGAATCATTGGACTCTTACCAGAATTATACGTACACACACACTCACACGCACACGGCCACTTCCTGTCTGTTATATTAGCGTGTGTCATCCCATTTCCTATTTCTGTTATTAGTGTTAGCATCCAATAGAGAGGAACGTAGTAGTCTTGCTGCTAACAGGTTGTTGTTGAGTTTAGGTAGGTAATAAAATGTAATAATTACACTATGAAGGCTTGCTATATCATATAGTAGATTCATAGCTAACTTGAGGGTCTGTTGTGCTGTTGCAGCATTTCAAATTACCACTTGTGCATTATTGGCTTGATGTTATGAGTTTCTATAGTACAGTGCTGTGCTGTGATGTGTCCGTGTGCATTGTCACTGCTTATACAGCAGCATGGAGATATAGTATAACATTTTATTCCTATTTTAAGACACGAGGAAATGGATTGAATATAAAACATACAAGAAATCTGTATTTAAACTTAACTTTACACTGGTTGCCATTTCCTGCTTACAGTGTAAACTCAGCAATCCCTTTATAACCCAATTAAATGACATGACATTTATGAGTGAGCTCAGTTACCAGGGAGTGGAATATTGAGATCGGATATTGCTGTGAGCTCGGCCATCAAGCTTGTTAGAATCAATTTTAGCCATGAATCCTTTCAATACCATCAGTTCCCAGTTCATATTTCAATGGCTGTATTTGAAAAGCAGGATTAATAAATCTAGTTAATACCATGCACAGGCAGTGATGAGGAAATGACAAATGGAGAGACGTCATAGTGTTGAGCCATTGTAGCCTTGTTTGTTCATGATGAAATGAACTAATGACAATTCCCTATAATTCCTCTGAGATTTGAATAACTTTTTGAATGCAGTATGAAATCTGGTTGAATTGTGTATATTCTCCAGTGCATGGGCCACTTTATTCAGCCTTGCAAGCTTTCTTAGGTAGCTTATTTCGCATACAAATTCCTAGTACCAGAAGAATTGTTGTACTTATGAATTGGTGCTACTGAATATGGTATACAAAGTCCTAGTAGTATTGGTTTCTAAGTAGCATAGTCGTATCAATGGGTTGTGTATATTCTCCAGTGCATGGGCTACTTTATTCAGCCTTGCAAGCTTTCTTAGGTAGGCTATTTCACATACGAATTCCTGAACTTAGACTGCTAGACTACTGTGCTTTGAGTGAATGAAATTTGATTACCTTGTGAAACTTGTACGTCAGAGAATAAAGGTATATGTGAAAGGGGTGTTAGTCACTATCATTCAAGGATATAACCACGAAACTATTGTCTATTAGCCTCAATGTACATATATCTGTATGCTAAGTAAGGTGTGCATTGTATTGTATTGCAAACCCATGACTCTGGAGAGATTTACACAGTTACGTATACTAAGAGACTATGCATTCGACCAATACAACCGGCTTCCGTTTCAGTGACACGGAAAATCTATTTTTCTATTTTTTTTAATGTCATTTGACAGGTGATAGAGGCCACAAGAGTATGAATAATATTATATTACTTATCTAAATAACGAAATTTGTAAAGTCTAACAATCTAACTGCCATAAGCGTGAGGAAAGGTCATAGTTGGCAGTCGTGGTAGTGGTCGTATTTACAAGTGGTCGTTAAACGAAGTGGTCGTTAACTGAGGAAGGCATGTACTATGTTTGATGCTTACTGTATCATTGAATATCTGGATGAAAGTTTATGCAAGTTCAGCTTATAAATCAGGTGTGAGTTCCTGTTATCAGTGTGGTTTCTATTGTATAGGAAATTGCCTGTGACAGTCATCAGTCAATCATTATAGTCTAATTAGTATTGATGGTTTATAATGTAATGAATTAACTCTCCCTTTCATGGTTACTTTAGTTTCAACATTGGTTTGACCATATTCAACTTACAGCTACTTTTGAACTGCTTCCTGGTCCATGGACCTTATAACATAATTTCTATATGGATAGCTGTAGCAGATGTTACTATTTTCAATTGACAATCAAGCTGCATAAGTCAGATAAATAGATATTACAAGAGTTTTCCTGAAAACACGCCCAAGGGCATATGACTTGTTTATTTTAATTTTTTAATCAGCAAGCGTTTGAGAAGGGTATATCTATATACCATTTATATCCAAACTATTGCAGGATAGGGTGCTATTTACATTGACAGTGATACAGTTGCTGTGTGCTTTTAAATAATATCAACATTATATGATTATTCTAATTACAATAAGAATCTTTCGTATGTGGTATCATAAATTAACGGGTTGTAATTGAATGTCCCTGGTTATAACATCATTAAATTGATGTCTATCTGTCTGCGACCTAATAAGTAAAGATCTTCGAAAACTGACACAATGATAAGGTTATTAGACACTGTAAATTCAACGTGAGTTCACAATTGCTCCAATTATTAAGCCTGAATTTCTCCCAATTACCTTCTTATTTCGCTTGTAAAGCATAACAAGGATTACATGTTTTTTTGTGCAATTTGAAGGTTTGTAAAATACCTGGAAGCCACAGGCAGTTTTTCTTTTTACTTGAGATTTTCTCTACGTGACGGATTATCGACAAGCCATGAACACTACTTACCTGTCTCTTTTTCACACTAATTGTTTATTTATGTTGGCGCTGTAATTGCTTTCTAAGCTGCAAGAGACAGATGGAGTATTTGAAACTAAATGTAGATTGACCTGTTACAGTATAATCAGTTGTATGCTGTCAATTGATTTTCTTCGGTGTGATAGACTTAGGGTTTTGTTCTGAAAACTACATGTAAAGTACAAAATTGTATTAGATTGTAAGCATGCAATGGTAGTATGATAGTGTTCATTGTTGAATGCTGGTAATAACAGGATTTTGTTTATAATAATGAATACTTTTAGATTTTTCATGTTAGTGCTGTAAGTATGATAAGGAGAGAGATAGGTGTTGCGCATCGATGACTTGGTGGAATAATTTCAAAGGAAGGAATGTTAGTATTTACTGTTTGTTTTATCCAGAATAGATTTTGTTTCCATGTCCGAATTTAGACAGTTTAAACCAGACCTGGGCATTGCACGGCCCACGGGCCACATACGGCCCTTTAGCTGACGTTGACCGGCCCCGTAAGGTTACATATAAATTAGAAAATAAACGTATTGTAGCATTTGGCCATTGTTTTTTGAAAATGTGATTGAATAAATGACATTTCTTGTAAGGCAATCTACCGGATATACTACCGGTAATATTTATTAATGCAATACATATATATATGGCAGTAAGGATTTCAATCTATATGTCCAACCTCAATTGGGCCTATTTCAGAATACTGAACGGGAATTTTCGTGTGGACCACCGTAATTACGAAGCCAACACATTTTTTTGGTCACAATTTTCACCAAATAGTCGCCGTTTCGTAATTAACTTTGTAAAATTACAGAGTAGAATTACAAGTCACTGTGTTTTCCTGGAGAAAATTGCCGCCTTTAACGACTTTTTTCGTTTAATTGGGCTGGTATGTAGTCTTCCACCATTCTTTTTAGTACCAGCGTGAAGTTGATGTTGATGAGGTTCGGATGTTTGCTAAAATTGTAGTATATCTCTCATGTCATAACTTAAGCTAGCGGTATAGCGGTGTGCTTTGTAGATAATGTTTAAGTGAATACTAAAGAGAATTATGATAAAGCTTGATGAACTGATTTGGTGCAGTATAGGTTGAAAGGTTGAAACATCAATTGTGTTTGCATCGTTTGATCCAGGCCTCTCGTAATCAGGCATGATTTTCCAGCTCCAGTATTTTCTCCATCTTTAAATCTCTCTGCTGTTATATCATATAAAATATTATAATATTAATCTCTGATTGCGAAATCATCTTCTAAATTTGAGCATTTTCAAAGTACGGTAGTAAAATTAACTTACTATGAATATAGATATTGTCAGAATTACTGTTTCATCATTTATTAGGTGAGCAGCCTACCCTTCCAGAGATATGAGTACGAGGACTTAGTGTATGTGTCCCATGAAAAGGCAAAGAGGACCCAAATTTGGCCACTACCGTGGTGGAAACCAACCTCCATAAAAAGCGCGTTAGGTCAAGAATTTTAGGAGTTATGCATGTACAAACATACATACAGTTTCCCTTCTTCATTTATAAGATTAACCCTTTGAGCTACACCTGGTTTTATATTTATATTGTTATCAGTGTGCCATGAAGGGGTTAAAATGAATGAATTTTGATAAGAGTTTAATAGTTTCATAGCGTCGTCAGTGATGTCACTAGCGCATATTTGATATATTTGCTTAAGGTGGTTAAACAACATTTTCATTCACCCACACGTTAAGCTGTTTCACTATGTGTCAGTAGATCCTTTGTTTCTGTTAAACAGGAATGTGTTCTGAATGTTATGTTAATTTATTTGTTCATTACGTCAATGTACATTAAGGCTAAGCTGGATTGTAAAACTGAACGCCCCGTTTTGTGTACTCAAATATTTTATGTTATTTCATTTCAATACCGATACCGATTAAAAAAATATAATGGATCTCGCTCCAAGGAGCCTAGAATGTATCGACAACTTTATGCTCTGGGTATTTGCTGACCCCAAGTTGTGCTTTAAGACTCCACTTATGCTAAAAAAAACGCTCCAGTAAGTGAATTTTTTTTGCCTCACGACTGGTTTACCTCACGAACAATGTCACCATTTCTCAATAGATAGAGATGTTCAAGTACATCGTTATATATTGGCCAAAATAATAATCTAATGTTTACCCCAGCCACAGTTTGCCACAGTTGTATACCTTTTAAACTATACTGACCTTTGTGAGATTTTGATAAGCTTAAAATATCAGTTTCAATATTTGACTAACAACCTTGATTCTACCCTATCACATATGTTTAATCTACAGTTGCATTATTTTAACCACCAGTAGCCAGCATATGAAAAACATTTAACCCTTACTTAGCTGCAAACACAATATATGATATGCAGTG
>QXVX01003986.1:10674-24758 GCA_013436065.1 Halocynthia aurantium
CACCTTTTCAAAAACATAAACACCGCAACCCCCCCCCCCCCCCCGAAACCATGAAATTCCGCCATTTGGTGAATTACCCCAATACCTCCCAACCACTGCAGTGTAGAGTAACTGAAATAAGAATACACGTTGGTTAAGTTCTCAGATCATACTGTAAGCACTGTTATTTACGTATTTACGCATAGATTCATTTTTGTTAAATTAATTATTATTAAAATACACCTCAGAGATTCAGGATCGACTTTTAAGCATAGGTTGGTATACTGGGAAACAGTACTGGATCTGTTACATCAAGCACACCTAGGACATCACCAAGTACAACAAGGACGTTCTTCACTACTCAAAAAGGTATAATGGGCAACAGCACTGCATCTCCCACAGACAGCACACCTATCACATCACCAAGTACAACAGAGACTTCAACAACAGATCTCTTCACTACTCAAAAAGGTATATGAGCAATTAACAATTTTATATATAGTTAGATTAGTGTTTTTATATGTGTTAAATTTCTGGCAAATCAAAAACTCTGAATAATGTTAGGCTTTTATGAGTCACAATTTGAATACAGAAGAAAATATGTCAGATATTTGTCCCTTCGAATCGAAACCAGCTTTAAAAAAACTTTGGTTTAGAATTTGAATATTCAGTAGCGTACAATTTATTTTCGTCATTTATCATCCGTAAATAATCGATCTAATTCGCGATGAAACGGCGAGAGTTCTTCATAACTGTAGTACAACTCTAATCTTAACTTCGATTCAATCAGAGATAATTCATGTAGCACTTCTGATATGCTTGTAGTCATATTTCTATGACGTTGTATGTCACTATATCCATTATATTACAGGTTTCGTCAGCGAACCAAGCAAATGTTATGACCTCTCCATTATCATTATATTAGCAGTGTTATCAACCATACTATTGATCATGGTGATAGTACTTGCTACTCTCAAGTAAGTAATAGCTATTAAAGTTAGCTAAGGGTAACACCAAAGGCTTCTAGAATGTTCATTGGTACGTATCAGAAATGGAATATACGATATGATAAAGTACGAAGTCTTGTGTTGCCTTTATTTCTTCAAATTATTCGCCCCCTAGCAACCCCTAGGACACCCTAGGTTAGGAACCTATTACGCAATTCAACCCTGAAAATAAACCTTAATAAAAAATATAATAAAAACACTCGAGTTTAAATTAATTTGATTTCAATTTCAGGCTAAAGAATCGAAACCAAGTTAGCAGGAGACAAACCATAGAAGTCATATACGATTCAATGGCCAATCGTACTTACGAAGATATCATGGAGGACGGCGTTATCGAACGCGCAAATGACGGCAACCAATACGAAACAAGACTCAGCGTTAAGCGTGGGGAAGAAGGATATGTCATACCAAACGCCGAATAAAATCGCGTTGAATTCCCGTACACCATAATTTCGCCAGCCTCAGCCTATAAGTCATGATGATAGGTTGTGTGACATTTAATAACATCCGGTCTATGATTGACTTGTAAGGCATAATTTGGCATCATCAAAACTAATCAAATTTGGGATGTCGTATCCCTGTACGATTTTTATCAAATACTAAGCACAGTAATGACTAAGTGATGATATTAAGCAGCAAGTAGTATACAGTAATTTGTTGACCTGTTGTGGAATACAAATAAAATTCGATCGATTTAATTCCTTGGATTGGGAATGAATTACGATATCAAACATAAATATTCATTTTAATATTCAACGATAAGACTGTATACGGAGTCTCAATACAACGCAATCATTGGATAGATTTATTAGTGAGTGACGTAACCAGGGTAATCGTGGACATTAGAATAGAAAGGTAAATTCGACACAGGACTAACGAAAGCAATCATGAATAAATAATTGTAGTGTTCAGTTCTATATCGTGCGAATCAATCTAAGTGAATATCATGTCAATGTCATTTATTACTGAATTCAAGATGAAGGTTAATCAGATGTACAGATTAGAGTCAGATTGCGCAGGCGCATAAATAGGCAAGCGCAAGGAACTTAATTGTATTTTGGTGTAAAAAGACCTTTTTCAATTTATAATTGCCCGCTAGAGACCTTACGTATTACGTATGTGGTTAGTTTTGGGATACAAATTTTTCAGGAACAGATCCTTGCATACTATGCATATTATATGGAAATTGATATGGAAAAACTTGCATATGGCCCACTAGGAAATATCTCACTTCCGTGACGTGATAAGCATCGTTAGATCAGCTTCCGTGTCACCACTGTGCATTCGGGCACTTCTTCCATATTATACAAGATATGAACAAGGAAGTGATTCAGTATATTGCAAGCATAGTAGCGCAACCGGTATGCGTACAGGAAGAAACTTATGACAGTCTCGCAGGGTGACCAGACCTGAATTGCGTAAAGTAGCGAGCTGTAGCTCTAACAAGTAGCGAATTTGTAATAGAAATAGTTATCTTTATGTGTTGGAAGGTAAAATTATATTATAACTGCATAAATAATCGATTATTTGTTCTCGTTAATAGACTGTTAGACTAGCTTAGCAAAATTTGAACTGTAGTAGGGACGGACATTCAAAAGCAGCACTACTTGTGGCCTAATCTTACAATACTGTACTGTTGTTATACAAGCGGTTAGGGCATAGGTTATCCATATTTTCCAGCGCAGATGTGATTACTATTTAATATAGCGACAGTTATTTAACGTAAGCATTGGTGGTAATAAAATTAAAAGCAATAACAGGACAAACAACATATGGTTGACCATGTACAATGGTGCTTTGTATTAATATTATTAATTATTAATCTGCGCGTGAACAAAAGGAATTCAGGTATCTTAGGCGTCGAACCGTGTGTATTTGTTTCGGGAAGCGTCGAGTAGACTCGTTTTATTTTAGTTAGGTTTTATGTAGAGTAACAGGAATAAGAATAACAGTGTACGTTGGTTGAGCTCTGAGTTTATATACTGTACGCACTGATATTTACGTATTTTTGTAGCATATATTTATTTTTATAAGTAAGCTGCTGAGAATACAAATTCATAATAGTCATATCGTAGTGGTGCTGCTTATTTTGANGTAAACAAAAGGAATTCAGGTATCTTAAGCGTCGAACCCTGTGTATTTGTTTCGGGAAGCGTCGAGTAGACTCGTTTTATTTCAGTTAGGTTTTATGTAGAGTAACAGGAATAAGAGTACACGTTGGTTGAGATCTGAGTTTACATACTGTACGCACTAATTCCTAATAGTCATATCGAAGTGGTGCTGCTTATTTTGAGGGTCTACTTATCCGGCGAATATAGACTAAAAATTTAAATATACCTTGTTCATTTAGGAGTCGACTTTTTAGCAGATAGATATACGCTAGTATAAACATATATGTATATTAAATATTATACCTTCGTTAAGCAATATTTATAATGGGATCAACCTCATCAACAGATCCACCACCACCAACAACGTCTACAACGACAACTAGCACTGCATCTCCCACGACGAGCACATTACCACCTAACACATCACCAAATACAACAGAAGTGTTCATCACTGCTCAAAATCTGACAATTGCTACAACACAGAATATCGCTACTACGATTACCATCCTACCAGATATTACATCAACGCAAGGTATGCGACAATATAACTATACAATCGTCCCTCGCTATATCGCGGTTCACTTTTCGCGGATTCACTACATGGGGGATTTTATATAATATTGTATTGTATGCATCTTAATGTATGACGTATGTATTTTATTCCATGATAAATGCCGTGCCGTACAGTACTACTATGTTTAAGTGCTAAGCGTTTTTATGAGTTACAATTTGAATACAGAGGAAAATATTGCAGACATTTACTTTGTAAAACACTGCGCTTACTCAATGTACGTAGTTCCGTTTAGCAATATTTCTCCAGCATGAATGTCTCCCATCAGTATGCTTCGTTTGCGCACGGTATACTATCACATATTCGGTTACACTGGGATTTGCATAAGCATAAATTCTTTGCTTTGATGAGAAATTATACACTAATTTAACTATACATAAAATTTACAACTGCATTACAACTGCTTACACGTTATGCTGATCTAACAAAGAAGTATGAAGAAGTACTCCTATGGATACATATATATATATACTGTTACTATATACCGGAATATCTTGTGTGTAAATTATAGAGATAATAACAGATGGACGGAATGCTGCGAAGTCAGCCTCAGGAACAGTTATGTCGACTGTTAGTGGATTGGAAAATATTTCCACAGTCCAAAGTACGATTAGCCGGTATTAAATACAAACCGCGCATATGTACAAATTGAAATACCACTATGTAGCACTTCTGATATGCTTGTAGTCATATTTCTATGACTTTGCGTATCACTATTTCCTTTTATATTACAGGTCCTGTCAGGGAAGCGAGCAGAGGTTATGACCTCTCCATCATCATTATATTAGCAGTGATATCGACCATACTATTGATCATGGTGATAGTACTTGCTGTTATCAAGTAAGTAATAGTTAACTAAGATATGATAAGATTAAGATCAGATAAGGTACGAAGTTTTGTGGTGCTATTATTTCTTTAAATTGAATATTCGATAACGGAAGTCCTTAATCGGGGGTCCTCTGGCAGGGGGGAAAGGTGGCAATTTCCTCAATCCCACCATGAATGCAGTGTATGCGTTGCCACGCGCACAGCTTACAGGGAACTTTCCCATAATACAAAATGCGGAAATTGAAACTCAACATATATATTATACACAGCAGTAATGACCATTCGTCTCATGTATTTCTACATTACAGCCTCAAGCTGAGAAGAAAGATGAAAAAATCACCAAAAAACACAGATTCGGGATTGGCAGCAAGTAGCAACCAATCAGAATTAGCGAACATGTCTCAGGCGGGAAACGGCAACCAATCGGGTGAAACAAACAACGGTGACGTCTACAGCACGGTGACGAAACAAACGATAACAATAAACGGTGTTGAAAACGGCGAATCAGAAACGACATACGACGTGCTTTATAATTCAAAAGTATAACATCGAAATACGGACATCGGATAACCGAACATCGGATAACCGATCATCGGATAACTCAATCGGACCCAATTGATTTATTACACGTTGAAGGAAACCGATTATACTGCAAGTCCAATGATATATACAGTGCATGCTTAGCTCTCATTGTAACAGGGATAAATCAGGAATAAAGTTTGCAAGCAAAAATTACACAGAACAAGTCTTACTGCCACTCCTCTCGAAAACAAACAATAACAAACCTTGCACTTTCGTATGGCATTTTATAATTATCGTGGACTCTACGTATTTTTCATTTTTTTTACAATTTTTTCTCGTCAACATTTAAAAAAACGACCCAGCGACTCAAACGGACCAATGTACTGGCAGTATTGCATTATATATATACACTTGTATAAAAATCTATATTAAAATTCTTATATATGCACCATCTTTTCCTATAAGTGTTCGAAATTTTCAATATAAGTTCTCCTACGCCCATACTACCAATTGCATTACTTTTATTAATTTTCGGGGGGTTTTACCGGGGTTCATACTCCCGAGGGTTCTCCTACTACCGATTGCATTGCTTCAATTAATTTTCGAGAGGTTTTACTGAGGGTGACTCGGCATTTTGAAATTAAGCCCCCAAAATACGAAAACAATCTGAATTTTAGCCTCCTCAATTCCAGATGTGTCGGCTGTGCATGAACTATTCTTTGTGACGCATTAACTATGTTCACACGAAACTATGACCTCATATTTGTTTTGCTACCTTCTTTTATATATGTTCACAAATGTTCACAAAGTGTTAGGTCATAAAGTAAGTTGATTATGATGTAATCATGACATAAGCAAAAGCTCGACAGACGATGTACTCATATGCGTGAATAACTCATTATCACGACACAGTCGAGATCAATTTGAAAGTACACGATTCAGACAGTAGACATAGTATCATTTGGATCATTCTGTTTTTGATAATACTGACTGACTGACGACTGACTGATAACATTAAAGGAGTGATATGAATATGATATACAGTGGACGCCACTAATTGTGATTGCTCTGGGACAATTTCTTTTTGATACCAATAACTGGCTGATAACATTAAGGAAGTGATATAAATATGTTTTCGGAACAATTGATATTGATAACAATACCCGATTGATAACATTATGCGCAAAAATAATAAGCGACATCCACTGTATATATATAATAGTATACGTAATATTTAATTATTATATCAGTCTTCACTTTGTACATAATTTCGTATTACAATACCTTGCATAGTTGTAAATAAATCAAATTGGAATACTACCACAATGTTTCGTCTACTTTTCCTATATGTAGGAGCTATTTTAAGGTTTGCTAGATCACGACGATTCAAAGCGCAAAGCGGGGAAGCATTAAGCAGTGCACTGGTTTATACTTTGGACTTTGTCCATTTGAAAATATTCCGAAGCGATAAATAAGCGCAACATTGAGTTTCGAATACATACATTATGAAATCAGGGATACAATATATATCTATATAGTCTTCCCTCGCTATATCGCGGTTCACTTATCGCGGATTTTATATAATATTGTATTGTATGCATTTTAATGTAATATTGTAAAAAAATTAAATAACCGGTCAAATAATTGTCGGGAGGTTAATAAGGTAAATAAGAGTGTGTGAATGATTTATAATGGTTCAAAATACGTTTAAATATATTCAAATAATTAATTAAATATGTGGATTCTACTTCGCGGAGTTTCACGTATCGCGGGAGGCTCTGGAACGTACTAACCGCGATAGGTGAGGGATTACTGTATATAGATAGTGAGAGATATAGCAAAACCTACACAATCAATTCTGCAAAAATACCACCCTGCAATGTTTACTACATTACACCAATATACTCCCCCCATGCGTGCGCTAAGTGTTAATTTACTCTACAGCCTCTCATCTCACGTATGCGACAAACAATTTGTCCTAGTTTACAGTTTCTCATGATCTTAACCCGTTTCTTATCATATTTCATATCGTCAATCCATTTCTGTTAAATGCTGCCAACGACTTCCGCTTTAACTCGTAGTAGATGTCTTCAGACGTGCGCAAATGTTAAATATCACGCCATTCTCATACTATCGATCAATGGACATAAGATGCAGTGCGTACATATACGGGAATAGGGCATCAGATCAATAACTGTATGACAAGATGATGTGCATGCAACACAATTGTCTGGAATAAGCATTATGATAGATATGCAGCAGGAGCGCGGCTTTGTACTGATAAGCAAATAAGCTCGTAAACTTGTTTCGCTGTTTTGACTACAGTGGATTAGGGATTGTTTACTGGAAGGCACATAAGTGCTGATTAGAAATTGGAAATGTTATTATTCTCAGTTTACCAGTAGCAGAAGTGTGTAATGGAAAGCGGGAAAACAACTATACGAAAACATACGAGTGATGATTTGAAACGAATATATATAGCTATGCTTGAATGTTTGAATATTATGAGATGAAGAAGAAAGTTGTAAGAGAAAGTTGAGCCCCAAGCTATTCAGAACACTAGTTCAAGCCTTAATTGTACGTACAGACATACAGTATTCTATAAAAATTATATATTATATCTATATATGTATGAATATCCAGGAGGTCTATTTCTCAGACAGTAGGAGAGCCTTAGATAAAGCCTACGTCTGAATACTTTACAATTTCATTGAGCTAGCAAGTTTAATTTAGGAATATATCACATAGTCAAAGAATACATGGTACATGGGATGTCTCTGTCTCAACTATAGGGCCTGTATAGACTCGGTATTGATCCCAGCTGACTCAACTAAGGTTAATCTCGGTATATAGGGATAGCCGAGACGAAGACAAGTGTATTGAGAATAAACGTCCTTTAATTAATGCATTGTATGACAACCTTGTACTGACTATCCAACCAGTAAGGTGGAACTGAAAATTCGATTGATTCGATATGATGTGAAATTACATTTGAATGAGAGATTTTGCTATATTGCCGGATCAGCTATAAACATCTAAGTTTTAGTGTGAATGATACTGAAATATTTGAAATACAGTGGTATACAGTATTCCTTGTAGCTTTCTGTTGCTTTGTTCTGTAAGACAGCGCTGAAGTTGCCACCTTAATAGCGAGTAGTAATCGTATAGAAGGTAATAGGCAGAATTTAGTAAGCCAATGCATATAGAAAGGCTTCTTGCTACGTCAAATCAAGGAGTGGTTTTTAAACGAGCTGGCGCATGTCCATTAATAGCTCAATTACGTATGGCTCAAACTAAAAAATTTCAAAACGTTTCTGTTGTTCCATATCGATAACCATTTTAATAAGACATGTAACATCCCGGCCAAAGTAACTGCGGTTCAATCGTGACAAAATTTAGCATTGTTTCTGAATGCATGCAATGAGCTACTAGAGTTTCGGAATGCTTGCAATGACAGACTGAGCTACCAGAGGTACACGCTCGTTAGCTCGACCTCGACTAGCTCGTTAGCGCGAAGTCGAAGGGACCAGGAAAAGTACTTCGAGTTAACCGTTTGAATTCGTTTTGAGTTATTTGATTACGGGAAGCAATACTTCCACTAGGTAGCGCAATACCAAATGTAAGGATCCCTTTGCCCCTGAACTTAGGAATCCTAGGTCAGACCCCTGAGTTGGGTTACTTTCGTTAGAACTTTGCTACTTTTAGTGCTTCAGCAATTTGCTACTTCCAACAATTCAGACTTGGCAACCCCGTTCGCGTATATATATCTTATCTTTGTACAATCTGCAGAGGTGAAATAATTTGTTTAAGATTCTACATATAATTAAGCAAATGGCTCATACACGACTCATCAACAAGATTGCTGTTCTACTTTCCCTACTACAAGGTATACATATATATATATTTTTATATTCAGCTATTTTTACGTCATACATATAACACATATATTTATTACGTCATGAACGTATCGATCACGCATAGTCTACATCACAATCATGTTCCGATTCTGATTATTATATTATGTATATATATATATCATATATACGCATTTATTTTATTCTTGTCATACAAATCAAAATACGTATAGAGTCATGAACATTACGTCATACATGTTGGATAGATGCCATAGTGTACGTCACTGTATAAATATTTTAATCTACATATATGATATATTCTGAGGTCTACGTCACAACCGTTTGTATATTTTTATTGTTACATTATAATTTTGTATTTTTTAAAATTGATTACTTATTACGTCACACACGTTGAAAGCATGTCATAGTGTACTGTCACTATCAAGTTATTTTAATCTTGATATGTATTGATGTTATAGTGTACGTTACAACTAAAATATTTTACCCCCTATTTCTAACGTATTTTTAGGCTTTTTCGTGGTGGTAAACTCGAGATGCACAGGGTACAACTCGCCAATATCATTGAGCCAAAAATCTGGAATAATCTTGTCTCCGCTATACCCGAACAGCTACAGTGATAATGAGAAATGCAGATGGACGTTGAGCTCACCCTTTACCCACACCAATTACATGCTTGTCTATGACGTCATAGATATTCATGTTAGTCATAAACGTCTCGACGGGCAATTGAAATGTACAGGACATCTAGATCTATATGATGGTATGAAGATTCTCCTACTCTTTTCTCATTTTCTTCCTCATCCCTGTTTCTTTATTATATTTACATCTATATCCTGTTATAGCTAATTCACTATTTAGCTATTATAGTCGTTGAAGTGGAAGACGAAGTGACAAGGCGCCCCAACTTATTAGATGATATTGCTACATATACAAATATAAGCCATCTTCGTTCCCTTGAGCTGTAAAAATAGGGTACCGGTAATGCCGGGGTCACTGCAGCTAAGATGGTGACCTCTGCCGAGGTTATGGTAACCTCTTTGGTCCCTCATTATTCAGCCAGTGACTACATACCAGTAGACCACCCTACAAGCTCCCGGATATCATCAAGATTCTAGGGAGCTTATTTTAATTTATTTTAATACAGATCAAGTTTATACTTCTCGCACAGCTGTTAAATTAAATTTCTTATTTTTCTTTAAAGAGGAAACAGACTGTAAGACCACGAAGCCATTCTGCAAAGTTTATTACAGTTCGAAAGACTGTGCTCCGGTTGCCCTGAAGAATTATCCGGACTGTGCGGGGATCATGGGTACTTTCGTCCCGGGAAGAGTTAAATTTACTTCTGAACATTATTTTCCTGCATTTACTCCGCAACGTGGGTTTAAACTGCTCTACAGTTTCGTCGACTGCACAAAAGTTGAAGGTAAAAATATGTTTACGACGAGAACTTAGGACGGAGCTGCTTAGCGCTCATGAAATCGGACCTAATGGATTAATGAACAATAGTATACATCATAATATATATGTATATATACGTATTTATATGGTGGTTTAGTGAGTGTAGTGTTACATAACAGAAACAACCACATCGACAACAGCTGTTACGACAACACCAGCAACTACGTCACCAGAGACCACCACTAGTGCAATAACAACGGAAAGAGATACAACGACGGTAGCTGTATCCACTGAAGCTGCTACGTCACCATTGCTTACTACGTCACCATTACTTACCACGTCACCAGTTATAACTACGTCACCGAATATTACTCATACGAATGGAACAGAAGGTGAGGAAAACCTGAAATTAAACAAACTAAATATCATTGTGCCGCACGACCCAACCATTTTAATCCATTACGAATACGAAATTGGTTTATACAACACATCAATGCATGTGCAACATAGATACACTTTCATTTATGAGATTGTGTTATATATAACATTTAATTTTCAGGCGCAGTGGAAAGCACTGGTCTAGCAACATGGGTTTATGCCGTTATTGCGGTGGGAGTCGTGATTGCCATCGTCCTTCTCATCGCCATTATAGTTATAAGGTAAGATTGGTTGAGAAATAGCGACGTTATTTCAGTACAGAGACTTTGTCTCATTATATAGATACATATTTCTGTACAGGCAAAGACGACGAAAAAGCGAAGACATTAACTGGCTGATGGGAATAGAGAACCCGCATTACAGTGACTTAATTGAAAAGAGCAAAACAAATGTTGCTGTAGTAGCAAGAAGAGAAAACAACTATGCATAACGATTATTAAAATAACATTTTCTTTTTCCCTTCTTACTCTCGATTGAACCATGAACTTTAAACTGTCGTCAAAGGTCAAAGTGCAAAAGCTTTCTGATGAAACAATATAAAAAAGAACAGCGTAGCAATACAAATGCTCATAGAGCATTGGGGTGATTATGGTGGATGAGCTATTGAATAAAAGTGATGTAATATCGCTAACATGACCTTGCAAAAAACTTTTATTGTTAGCAGTTGCTATAGGCCTGTAGCTTGATTTCTAGATAGCTACATTCTAAAGATGCGCGTCATTTATTGATACATCTCCAATTATTATTATGATTCTTATAAGCTCTTATAGACCTTCTTTATGGATTCATATTAGGGATTCAATCCCGGTGACAGGAATTTATCAATAACAATATTTGTTAATGCCTTATTTGTTGACTACTGATAAATACGAAAGTTCACGTTGAGTAAGTTGATATAAAATACATTTTATGTTTCTGATATTTCATTATGATATTGTACAACTGAATAAAATACTTATATATAAATTTATATGAAGCGATTTCTTCATATTATATTATTATATTCATATTATACAGTCGGATCTCCATAGGAGCGCAGTGTTTGTGCCGTGATATAACGAGAATTCAGATATAAAGCGAGTTGGATTATTGTAAATCTTTTTTCAGTAGGTAAACGCTAGAATTGATAGTTACAATGTATCAGAAATAATAATTCCTTTCCTATGTTATTATGTAGAAGTGACTAGTTCAAGTGCGTATTATTAAATGCAATAAAAACTTCTTTAAAACTTCACTAATTTTGACATTTCGAGTATCCCAGATTATTTAATTCAAATGCAACAAACACAAGGCACGTATTGTCCTGGCTTAACATAACCCCACGATGACATTATTTTGACCTCAATGATCGTGATATAACATATTTGCATTGTATATGAACCCTATATCCTGAATACACAACGAACACATAATTGCAATAAACCTCTCTGAACATCTACATTCAGATTATTCAACAACAAACAGAAAGCACAAAGCATATGCTATATTAGGGCTATTCTTTCAAATTTATGGTCTATTACATGACGTCACATTTTATCTTTACTCTGACTGAATCAAATTGTAACTCAATAGTACTTTTATTTACTATGAGCCTGCTTTTTCCATGATACTATTATATGGACCTCAACAATCGTGCTATAATAGAGCTACAATATGATAAAATTATTCTATTTCTACTACTGCAGAAAGGACTTGACTATAATGTACGAGTAACTGGTCATCATTTATCCGGCTTTAGGACCGGAAGCGACTTTACTATCCAGTCACTCTTCTATTCTATTTTTTTGTCATTTTATTTTATTTTGAAGGGGATAAAATATCGATTGATTCATTAGCAGGCAGTCGAATCGCAACGTCATAATCGGAAATAGTTTTATTTCGTAAATTATATGTAAAGAGCGTCATTGAGGGTATACGTACAACGGGAGATTTTTTCTGACATTGACTAATTATTCAATGGACGTGGTATGACATTGCCCTCGCATAGTTATATACAACGATGCTCTGTTCAGCAAAAATGTATGTCTCGTATAGTCAGGGCCGACAGACGTTGTTCATAGCTGTACGCTGAATTGATGAAGCTACTGGGAAGCAGATAATTCATACTATATATTTTTGGCTTGTGCCCTAATTCATTGTGTACCTTCTGGCAGTTGTAGTTTTGTCTGATAGAGACATTTACAATACAGGTATTATAGAACTTGATTGAACGAGAGAAGAAATGGAGACTACCCAAGCACTCACCACATCAGGTATAGAAAATATAAGCTAGCTATTAGGAGACGTGTATTGGCTATATGTTCACCCCCGATTTTCCGATACCGGATAGTGCGGAATCTCTTTTATTGCATAGTCCATTCAGTTCGTAGAACTAAGCCCGATTAACTACTGTCCAGAAGGTGAAACGTCCGCTAGTATCATATGGATATCTATGGTGTGCATATACCATATTATATCGTGTATATCGTATTTAACTGCATATAATTCTGGCCTGGAGATCGAAAATCATGATCTAATGTGAATAGACTTCAGGGACAAATTCAGGGAATTATTTCTTGACTTTGTGCAGGATTTATACTTTGTGATTGTACTGTAATAAAATTAATCAGCTTTTCAATTTTTTATGGTTACATTTTTAAAATTACGTTTTTAATTTTCTATATGATACAGATCACGATGGTGATATGAATGATAGGGATGATGATGATTTCACCATGTCTGACGCAATGCGAAACACAGCACTCATCATAGGATATGCACTACTGGCTAGCATAACACTGAGTTTGCTGTTTTTTCTATTTCGATGTATTTTAACAAAGTAAGTCGCAAATGTGCAATCAAGTTGCTGATTTGATATAGGTTGCGCGACAATTAAATATACACGTCCATAACGGGGTTGCCAATTTGATATAGGTTGTGCGACAATTTTGACACCAGCAGATCTTTATACTGTATCTTGAATTCACACTAAGGCGCTACACGAAATCACCCGTATCATTGCTGCTATGTTAATCCGATTCCGTTATTACTCAGAACTAATTGCCGACTGTAAATTTTACTACTTTGCAGATATAGGAAACAACGAGAACCTCCAGAAGAAACGGCTGTATCCGAAGAATCTAGAGTTTAATTGCAATGCAAGAAGCCATTCATTCGCTCCATCCATTCATCTAGAAACCTGAACATACCGGGGAACCGGATATTTTTTATATCAATTTGAGTATACTGTACAGCTGTAGTCGCACTGCGCCGCAGCTTTGTTTTGATCTGTTTTATTTTATATATATTTTATGTTCTTTACTTTTCTTTGTTCAATTTTCCTTCTATATATTATTAACCATAAGTAGTAATAAGG
>QXVX01003991.1:0-60785 GCA_013436065.1 Halocynthia aurantium
TTAGTGGAGCATACCTTGGTGCTAGAGTGAAGTTGACCACTGTGACCTTCACAGACACTTCTGGAGTGTAATGAGGATTTGGAAACTTGGTCGTGATGTACAATTTGAAATCATCATGATAAGGTATGATAGCATCTCCGAGTTTGATCACAAGACCGCCTTGTTGTTTAAAGGTCTTTGCAATAAAATATCATTAGTTGTTACAGTCATTACACAATAGTCGTAGCTAGACACGCTGCATTCATTTTTATTTCCGTATATATAAATATTTCACCTGTTTTAACAATATCGGCTCCAATGCTGGATCCAATTCTTGCATAACATTCTCAAGTAACATGGGCTTACCGAATCTCACAGCGTTCTCGAGACTACGCAAAAAATCACGATCAGTAAGCTTAATAACATCCAGGCCATTGTCACGTTCCATATTTTTCACCCATTTATTAGCCTGAAAAGAATTACGAAAATTAGAATAATATAAGTATTTTATTCACTCTCGTATATATTATTTTCTATCAAGGTCAAATATATATATATATTTTTTCTCTGACCTGCCCCTGGGGATCAATAAACAGCGGCCATCTTTGAGAAAACTGTACAATTACACCATTCTCAATGCTGTGATTGTCACGTGGGAGACCGCAGATCTGCCAGCTTCTAATTTTGACCGGATCACTCAGAGTACTGATGAGCGTTGGTGATTCGGTGCGAGGAACCTTGTGTTTGTCCAGCGCTATTTTCCATTCATCCACTAGATCATGACGGTATTCACCCTGTTAAACAATATCAACATCAGTATTATACAACTTATTTATTTGCTCATTCCTTTGTAAAACTAATTTGCCACCTCTAAACCCATACCAATGTGGCCAACAATATGGCCTGCATACTGAGACCCAACAAGTATAATCTATACAATTTTCTACAAATCTATTCTCACAGTAAAAGGTCCCAAGTAGGCGACAGCTCCAGCAGAGACCAGCACATCTCCAATAATGTTAGCGATCATGTGATCGAGAGTGCTGACAGTTTCATGCCAACGAATTTTCTCGTCTGCAAGACCATTGATCAGTTTGTCTGCTCTCACCAATCTGTCTTCACATTGTTGACATTTAGCTTCCAAATCCTGCTTCTTGTTGACACCTAAATGTGAATTTTGTTTTAGTTCGTACATATATATATATATCAATATTATATTTAGAATTAAATACAATTAGTTTCATTGTATTGAAATTCTAAATTCCAAATTTATGGATATAGCACTGGCACTCGCTTGCTAACGCTATCTATTTAACCTACTCGAATCCAACATCCTGAGCTAGAGATAGATATAAATTTATTCTCCTTACACAATGTATATTTCTCTTGCAGAGTAGCAATTCCCTGTTCAACTTCATCAAGTTTTGCTTTGGCCTGGTCTAATATTTTCTGCGTCTCGGCCAATTCCGACTGCGCTTCAGCAAGTGCCGCCCGCTTCGGAGCAACCGACCTCGCAACGAAATGATATCTGATAGAAAACAGCAGATATTATTGACCGATTTAACATGATAAATGACAATTGGTAATAGTTACATAAAGTACACTTACTTGTGCATAGCACGAACCCACTGACAAATAGATGTGCAGGCTTTGGAAACCTTTGCTATTGCTTGCGGCATGAAATCGTCATTGTCGATGTACGGTTGGATTTTAGTTATGACAGATTCAGGGATGTTGTCACGATCGAATTTGAACAAAGACTCCAAAAACTGCAAGGAAATACATGATATTAGAATAATACACTGCTTAAAAATGCCACCCTTTGCAACATGTTCTATGTAACTCATCATTAGCGTTTTACGAGGATTCGTTGTACAATTCTTCCAAATCTGATATTACCTTTCCAGGATCTTGCAGCAAAGCCTTCCCAGGCTCCCAGTAATCATCAACTTTAGTTCCCATCTTTTCTCCAGCAACTTTTTTGGGCTTTACTTCTCTCATGATAGAGACGGCATCAATGACCAGACGTACTCCAGCCGGTGGTCTCATCATAGCTCTCACCTGTTCACAGCGTAAGTTAGTTAGTTCAAAAATGTAACAGAGTTTGTACATCAATACTTACCTCAATGACATCATTCTTATTCAGCGATTTCAAACTCGTCAAAGCGGCCTCGAGAGCAGGCAAGGCTTCGTCAAGATCACGCTGAGCATCGCTTGCAATGGCCTGAGATTTTTCTGCTTGAACTGAAGCCTCGGCCTCTTGCTTTTGCACAACGACTTGAGTATCCTTTGCTGTTATCTAGTCATAGATTGTGTAATAATAAGTTTATACAGTAAATAAGATATCTTAATTTATAGAAAGGAAATTTTCTTTCCATAAGTCAAGAAATAATTTCGAATAATTCCACTACAACACTTACTGTGTCTCTTTGAATTTGTTCCATCGTATTAGCAGTTTCGATAGCTGCCTCCTCGAGTAGAGGACGCATGGATTCCAATTCGTCTTGCATTTTAGCAACGTCATCGGCTGTTCTTAAGAGCTGTAGAGTAATCATAGAGGTTGAATTAGTTAATCATTTGTATTCTTAATGAAAATAAATTAAAGTTGAATCGAAGAATGAAACTCCATATACTAGGCTACCTTATCCAAACCGATTTTCATTCTCTTTCTGTTTGTGGATAGTTCAGATATTTTAATTCCAACCAATTTGCCGAATATTCCCAAAAGTTCGAGGTACAGGGTAGGAGTGACGTAGTTGTGTCTCGACAGCTGTGCAAGGAATCGTTGTGACGCATCTGCCACTGACTCGTGCATTGCCACGCACATACGGACCATACCTGCGACAGTAATATTTAATAATTGGCCCTAATTTTTATAGTTTATTGCTGAAGATTGGATATATTAAATATTCTTTGCTCTCCCTTATCCCTAGTACTCTTTTTATATTGTATATATGCCTCTTTCATATTTTTTTTGGGTCACCAAATAGGTCCCAAATCCAGGCTTATTGTTGAATATCATAATAGAAAAATTAGACAGCGTTTTACATAAATTTGAGTCTACCTGACAAGAGCTCAGCGTTGGATGTATCGATGTCAGAAATTTCGCCCAAGAATGTGTTGGCGACTTCTTGAAGCGCTTCAGTCGGCCACTGACTGAACCAGTCGATGGTACAGCAAGTTATGAGAGAGGGAAACATCCTTAGACGAGCACGAAAAACTTCTCCGATAGGACTGAAAAATAATCAGAAATCAAATTATAAATATTTGATTAATCGAACAACTAAAGTGGAAACTACTAGTGGAATCCCCAGTTTTTACATATATATTTATACTAAATTCTGTCAAGCTTCATTATATATACAGATCATATTACCTCATACAAACAATGGTATGCATGTTAGCCTTGACACGCTTTGTAAAAGCATTAAACAAGTTCGACTTTGTCGGCGGCAATCCAGAGTCCAATACAACCGGCTTCATTGCAGAAAAAATCTGTTCTTGATCATCAAAGTTGTAGATGTTGGGAACGTCTCCAGAATTGAGAATGTTGTTCAGATCCTTGGGAAAAAAGGTAAAAAAAATTCAATAAGGTTACAGTACTCCATTCATCTTAAACTGGGGGACCCATACAACCCTTCCATAAAAATAAAATAAGTGATGAAAATTTATGTCGTAATTTTATAATTTATCTTTCGCCATCGCACCTCAAGGAAAGACTCATCTTTGATTTGTGTGTCACAGAAAAGAAAGCAGATGGGAAGGCTCTGTAGTCCTGCTTTGAGCATGCATGTCTTAATGTCTTCTTTCCACTCATTAACTCCATAATTTTTTGCCAGCTCGATTTGGAACATCTCATAATCGGCCCTGAATTGAAATATCCAGCTTTAGAGTTTTATTTCATTTAGCAATAACAGAAAATATAGACGAGTAGATACATGTGCGCAGCAAGACGGGACAAGCTTTGTCTCCCACTTCCACCCATTCCCAGCAACAGAGCATTGCCAAGCGGCTGCCTTATTATACGGGACACACGACAGACGTGTTGTAAGGCGTCCATGAACAGGACAAGGTTCATCTGTGCAGTGTTTACTTGATTGTAGTCTTCCAAAAATTCTTCGATAATGGTTTTCATCTACCAAAGGAAAAGGCAATATCAAATTACAATTACAAAATGTAGGTAATATTGTAGTTAAGATGGTAAACACATTGAAATCCTAGGACTCTTAGTACCTTACCTTTTGATGATCCTCAACATACAAGTAGAGTTTGTTATCTGAATTTGGCTGCAGAAAATCTCCAAACAACACAGGTCGGTGCGGAATAACTTCATCCAGTGGCATCTAAGGTAAAACAGGAATAAAAATTCATCGGATCCATTTACCATACAACTTTGCGAGGTTTTAATCGAGACGAACGTTGAAATTTGTTGTTATTTTGTCTTCCAGCATGCTAGAGAACCAATTTCGATCTTCATCATTGACGAGACGATCTTGAAATACACGGCAAGATTCATGGTACCAAAGGCGCAGAAGCATTTCTTTTGACTGCAAAACGAATGAAAAATAACTTTTTGCTGGAGTATGTATGGAGTATTGAAAGAACAGATTCACATCCATTATTCAGTCCTCATGATAAGATGGGACAAGATTACCTCCACTTTATTGACTTCCATCATCAACATCCCTTGGAAGACTTTGGACAAATCTCTCAAGTTGAAAGTGTAGTGAGATTTGGCCGGTGTCGGCAGCAACTGGGCCGTTATCACGTCATACATGTTGATGGTCGACTCGACGATTTCATTACAGAGTTCTTGAATATCTGGTGGTGCAGGTTCTGGGAGATATTTGAAATATTAGTATTTCGAAAATATTGGTAAGAATTAAATTACAAAGACAGTCCTTCGTGAATAAAGTACATGATTATAAAGTTCTCATTATTAACTTTTCGATTTATATCAAAGAATTATTTGATGAGACATCATCACTATCACTGATATTCCACCCATCATAGATTTGATAAAATAATTCATCTCTCTGTAAGTCTAAAATGTTGGAAATCTCTCTTAACTTACTTCCATACTCAATGAAACTTTTCTCTCCACCTGAAACAACAATAATTTTCATCTCATCATTAAAAATAAGTCTTTTCCTGAAGTTGATTGATTATTATTTCTTCACTCTCTCTTAGCTATAGGATTCATTGGTATTATCTGTCTCTAGATCTGGTTATAGAATTCCTCAGTAATATTTATGTGTGATATTGGCTTACTATTAATATTTATCACATGATGTATTCAGATATATTCTAAGCCAAATAATTCCAGGATGAAATAGATCATTGTTATTAACAAAAAACGTGTTATATAGATAATGCATGTGATAGTATACTAACAACACAAGCCTTCATCTGAAATTCAAGAATTCCTTAAATAAATCCTCATCAAACTTGTCTGTAGTTCATACACTTTCTATAGCTGCTGGTATTTCTACTTAATCTGTATCTGTAATTCTGATCTTATCCATACCCATACAAGATGTAACTACATAAAGCTTCACTACCCTCCAACTCTCTATAGGATTTGTATATGATGGATTGATGGTACAGGAGGCAATATTATGAAAAACATAAACTCTATATATAAGTTAGAGCGTAATAAAGTTACTCTGTATCTCAAGTTAAACACTTACGAAGCCAGCTAGATACAATGGTCGAAAAGATTCTTTTCTTGCTGGCAACCTCCATTTCTGTGCACGATACGTAGTTGAAATGGCGCAAAAAACGCTGGGTTATCGGATTACGTCCGCCCCCAGGGGGACCCATGGCGCAAACAAATGAAATATCAACCAATGTCCGAAACGCACCTGAACACATTGAGTTGAATTGAGCAAAATATATGAACTAAACTAAAACTAAAAGAATGGTCAGAAATAGAAGGTAATGAGAAAAAGAGGAGTGCTACCGATGAGTTTCCTGTCGTACCATCCGTGATGGTCCATCCACTGACGCAGCAGCTCGATTGGGGGCTGAGCTCCATATTTTTCCAGCGATGGCATGTTGAGATCGTCAATGAAAAAGATGGCGTACTTGCCGAGCGGAGGGGCAAAGACTCCTTTTCGTCGCTTGTCAAGTTTACCATCAATGAGATCCTTCAGTGGTAGGAGAGTAAGATTAAATGAAATGGTATCAACATTTGATACTTGAACATATTATATTTAGTCTACAATCTACATGCATGCATATTATTACTGTACTTGGGTTTGATTGGATGATGTTTTAGCCGAGAACATCATGAAGTTTGGAATAAAATGCTGAGGCATTCCTTTCAAGAGCTTGTCACCAACAACCACGGATTTACCAGTACCGGTCGGACCAACTACAAGGACCTGAATAACAAAAGATGTAACATTACCGGCAATGGGAATTTATAACATGTATTTTTCAACATTAAAATTCAACATTAATTCTTTCTTACTTGTTTCTTGTGGGTGACTAGCATTTCCACTAGCATTGCAGTACGTACGGTGTCGATGGTAGGGATGATAATATCTGCGTAGGGAGTGCTCGGGGTGATTTCGAAGCTGGCGGCTGATTTCAGCCAGCTCTCCCAATGAACCTTTTATAAAAAAATATATGAATACAATTGCTTAGGTTAGTTAAAGAAATCCTGTGTCTGATGTCTCCCAACTAATCACAAACCACTGCATTTCTACTGAAACAATGGTTCTCATGGGTAACATATACCTCTGTAGATGTTTGCGCTGATGTTTCATCATCTTCCTCTATTGCATTATCAGCCTGCTTATTCGTTATGCCCGCATCATCAAGCCTGTAGTCGAATACGAGACCCTCCTCCGGGAATGGCATGGCAACCTGATAACAAATAAGGTAAAGTATCAAATTTTACAGAGGGAAAAGACGAGAGTTCTGAATAATTGTAGCGCAATTCTACACTAATGAAAAATACATTGTTTACTGACTCCGACTCCAGAGCTCTAGTTAAAGCTACAACTTAGCTATTTAAAACACTGCAACATACATTATCCTTCTTCATTTGTTCACGAACATACTCAGAAAACTTGGCACGGCCGTCATTGTCAGTTGTGCTACCGATGCTCCAAATAAGAGCGAAGAAAAACCAAGGTTCTATCAGTTCAGACACTCTGGCAAGCTGGGCATCACTCAGTGTAGGTTCTCCCTGTGTGCATTGTGAGCAGAGCATTAAAAAAGGAAATAATAACAGAAAAAATAATGCCAATTAAATATGATAACATGACATGCATTTAATCAGTAATGAGGAAATGAATGCGTTCATGCAAAATATAACAATATATAAAATTCGATGTACAACGGTGGAAAAAGATTTGGTCGGTAAACCTGGTAAACAGCCGTAGTTGGCAGTCGTGATACCGGTTGTTTAGTGAGGAAAATCTGTGGATTTACGGGACAGATGATTAATTTTATTACAATTATTGACTTCATTCATGCATATCTGAAGGAGTGAAAGAATTTACAGCATACATTATTTTAAAATGTAAATTTGACATGAATATAAAAATAGAAAACAAGAAAACTTTGCTTTCACTTTCAAAGCAAAATTATTTAATGTTATTATAATAGAAAGATGAATATTTATAAAATTGAGTGCTAGTGCATTTTAGTAATAGGAAAAAAGATATAAGCCATCCAGTGGGTTTTCAAACACCATTAGTGCAGTGGAGTGCAGCAATTTTTCTAATTACCATGCTTTCCAATAGTTTAACGAACATGCTACTACAGGATGCATGCTTACGATCATGTATTTTGAGAAACGAGAGTCTCGTCCACTTTTCGCTCTCGCAGCTCCCTTTGTTGAAGGCGACAATTATAATAAGAAAGACACAGACAAAATACAACCATACAGCCGCAGCTGTTCAATGCAAAATGCATCGACAGCTACAACTTAATTCTTACATTGAACAGAGTCAGTATGTTGCTGCTGAACAAACATTATACCAATATATTTCCATACAATAAACTTTTACTGACCTCTCTTGGAATGAGGGGCTCAAAAAAGCAGTCGAGTAGGTTGAGCATGCTAAAGACGAGCTGTGCATTCACAGAGGGCACAATTTCTCTCATATAATGGCGTAGGAATTCGATGGACGGCTAAACAAAATAATGATATAGGTAATTGACACCCAAATATATTAAATTAATCATCTATATAAAACAGAGAATGAGATATCAATATTTTCATTTGTTCATTCTATATTGATTCCCTAACACATTTTTCTGCCTCTCATAATCAAGTCTAATATTCGAGGATATATGATAAATGACCAGGATGCGAGTACAATAACGAACTTGTAGTTATGGTAACCAACCTCAAGGTGTGCTTGAAACAAACTTTTTAGCTTCTCCAAGTATGGAAGCAAAGCATCAGGAATTTTCACGAGCCAGCACTCGACGAACGGCCAGAGTCCGATATAACCCGGTTCCAAGTAAACCATGCCGCACCGGGATACCGTGGCAGGGGAAGCCACTGCCAGATCGGCAACCTGAATGACAGAGAAATTAAATGCAGCTGTATATGGAATTTCACATTGTGGAGAGATAGATCAAACCTCAAACATCATTGTCATATGTTCACTCAATTTAATGATTTCTCCACTGCTGAGACAAAGCTTTTTGTTGTCATCAAGTACAGTGTTCATGTTTTCAATCCAAACTGCATCAACAGGTCCATCAAACATGTACCTGTAAAAATAGTACTGTAGTTGAAATAGGTACCATGTTTACTCAAATATAAGACACACCAGAATCATTAACACCTTTTTTTTGTCAGTAATAATATTATGCAATCATGCTATTATATAACCAGGTACTGCATTTTTAGTCAACATTTATTCCTAATTAATGTCCATCAAGAGATATCAACTAACTCTTCAGCATTACCATCTCTTATCTTCATTGATAGCTGAAACACCCTGTCTTATCAGTGTTGATAAGATACCATCAGTCCATTCGTGGGTCATTGCATCAAATTCACCATAGAGCTGACCCATAGTAATGGATTTCGGATTAAGCGTCTCCACCTAGAGGTTTGAGATTCAATGCAAAAAGTAAAATTGAATTTGTGAACTTATCACATTTAATTGCTATTTCATATTCATCATCAGAATAGGAGAACATAAAAATGCAACTTACATGAACGGTCTCATACGTTCCACCACTGACAGAAGGCTGTCCTCGTATACCCGTCAGAGCTTTTGAAAGCACGCCAGAGCATTTGGTCTTGCCGGAACAAGTCGGTCCGACCAGCATGAGTCCGTGCCGGACGATAGTAGTTTCATACAACTGAATGCACTTGGTGACAAAACCTGGGAAAAGCATGGACTTATCCTGAGAAATATGTTGCATATATATGAAAGGTAAACAAGTTTGTTTATCCTGATCTGAAAATTTTCGAACACGCTCGATAAAACTTTTGGATAATCAGAAGTGACACATTACACCCCGAAGAAAAGAATAAATGAGTAACGAAAACAAAATAGCCTTTTAAGAAAAGATCTATAACTAATGCATTAAAAAATTGACGCATGGAATGCAAGAGATGGTGTAAGGTAATATAATAAGATCCACTATAAATAGTACTTTATTATAATTAATATTACCTTCTACATCCCTGCAATTCAACTTGGGACATGAGGTCTTGATTGATTCCATGAGAGCACCATAATCAATATCCTCTTCCTTGATTTTGGGGAACAGATCGGAAACAATACCCCGGAAAAGCTTGAGATCGTCCAGGAGGAATTTTGGCACGTTGACGTCCCGAATCGCACGTAGACAAATCAGTTCTTCATTCATTTCCGGATGTTCTCTCTTCAAGTTACCTGATAAGTTCATAGTTCAGGTCAGATAGAATAGTATTTGTCAAAGTGAAGACTGAACATGGATTATTAAATGATAAAAAATGTGTAGACAGTATACGTTAAATAGTGATTGCATAGTGATTCATTTTTTGTTATTCTTTCACTCACCTGCGGCCGAGATGACTGTTTTAACAGCTCTCATTCCAAAATCATAATGATCCTGCGAACTCAGCTGTTCAGACGAGAGTTTGAAGGTAGTAGTGATCTTCTTGGCAAGATGCTGCAAAGGAAAATTTATATCAAACAATTTTCTTCAATTTACTTAATACTTCATAATTCTGATATGACACCTTTGCATTGTTAAAGCCAAAACTGTACAATGAAATTTCAGCAATCATGGTGTAGTCTGGAACCATCATAGCGACAGGACGAAAGAGAGCCTGAAAAGTAAGCACCAGATTCAGTATCAAAGCAATATCATTCCTAAACTATATGAGTAATTAAGGCAAGTTTTTATTATTGTCAAAAATTCTGATAGTACCTTCAGGTTGTCTGGAAGTTCGGTCCTTCCAGCATAGCCCGGATTCATTGTGATAAAGACAGCACAAGCCGCCTTCAATGCGATTTCGACGCCTTCAAACATGAACCTCTCCATCATCTGCTGCTGAGCTTTCTGTATGGTTGCAATTTGCTGTGCTACGACTGACAACACCTGCGAGAAACAAACTGGTAATTCACAGCTACCGAACAGAAGACAAAAAGACTAGATTTTAGTGAAGTAGGTAACATTATTCCTTAGGTAAAAATACCATTTACCTCAATGTCAATTCTATTAAATTCGTCGAAGCAGGCCCATGCTCCAGAGCTAGCAAGACCTTTGAAGAATTTTCCCATGGCCATGAAATCCAGCTGGTCGCTGCAGTTAAATACGACAGTCTGAATCGCCAAAGCCTTGCCCAAATCCTTCGTCGTCTCTGTCTTGCCTGTGCCGGCAGGACCTGCGGGAGCACCTCCAAACTTGAGATGAAGAGCTCCGGTCAGTGTCAAGTAGCACCTGTGATAAGGAAAATTTTAATTTAGGTACTTCGATACTATATTTTGATGTAATAATAATTTCAAATATAATAATATTAAAACTGACAAACTGGTAGTATCGTATCAGTATATACAGTACCTGTCTGTTAGAGGAGTGATCACAAGACGGCCAGTGTTACCGAGGTATTCATAACCGTAGGCAAATTCAGCATTGACAGCTCGAACAAACAAGTTGTCTTTGGCCCAATAGTAGCGTAGCTGACTGATCCATTCAAAGTCATTAACGGACTGAACATTTTCATCTCTCAAATTACCCACTACGTCACGTGCATGAACCTGAAAAAAAAATGAATTGTTTGTTTCAAATTTTCGATATACATATTCATATGTCTTTCTTCCGAATCTAAAAACTTCTCCTTTAACATGATAGAAAAAAATTCCATTGAATCAGAATTCAAAAATTTCTTCGGAGAAATAACTCATTACATCTGGAATAAATTACCTCAATAACAATGAGAGCAGACAATATCATTCTTCCCAGTTTTGTCAAGGGACCCCGTACAAGACCAACAAGATCGTTCAACATTGAAACGAGTTTTTCATAGAAGTTGACGAGGTCGTGTGCCTCTATGGCTTCCTCCACCGTCGAAGCCCAGTAGATTTGGGAAATGGCTATGACCACTTGACCTAAGCAGATTGAAACGAAAAATTCATGATTTTATGCTAATACACTTCTTGGTCAGGGCCCAACGTACCTGGCCACTTGAGTACCCACTCAGTACGTGGCGAAGCCGCGTAATCTTTGATGGACACATCGCATTGATGTCGGACTGATTCTCTCATGACTCTCTCTACTTCTCCCAACCAATCTTCAACGTTACCGGTCGGATAGAGTTTCTCTGCGAAGTCGACGGTCTCACCTTCACCTGATATCATCTCTGACATGCACATGTCTGATTCAAACTTGATCTGATGAAATTTGAATAAAAAATAGGTAAACTTCAAATAAACTCAGGAGATCTAATAAATTCAATAGAGCAATGAAATGCTCTCACCTTGGCGATATTTTCGAAGCACTTTTTCAAGTGAGGCTGCACAGCAGTAGGATCTTTTGTCTGAGAGAGAATCTCAAGCAGTTCATCATCAGACAAGAAGTAGAATCTGTACAGCAGGGTTTGGCATTAAAAAAGAATGAAGGATCATCCCTGATGTCAATAGCCCTTAGCTAAAGTTCCATAGGATAGCGAACCTGGGGAAAGCAGATCTCTTAGTTTCCAGGTATTCGCTGAGACCCTTCTGGACTTGCTCCAGCAACTTGTTGCATTCTCTTAGACTTTCTAACAGTCGTGCATCAGAGCAAAGTGATATGACCTTAAATTGAGAAACTAACGGTCTATCCAACTCTTAATATCCAAAAATAAAGATATAGAACTCCCAATTGATTAAAAATATAGCAAGAATTACCTGGGTGTTGTCGTTAGCATTTTTCATGATTTTCCTCCACATTCTTTCCATGGTTTGATACCGCTTTCCCTCTACTGGAAGTTGCCGGTTGATGTCTTCTGAACTGAAAATCGGCTCCAGATACAACCATGATCGCTGACAAATCAACCACTCGTCTAAAACATCCTAAATGGAGAGGAATGATATAACATCATCAGGAGTTGCGTAATTGAAAAAATCCCAGTAGTATACAGGAATACAGGAATAAAAAGTCTATGAACTTTCTTGAAATCAGAAGTTTGGTGAACGAGAACACGGTAATTGATTTTACATACATTTCTATGGGCAATAATTCGGAATGATACATAAGTATTGGTCTATGAAATTTTATCAGGAACAGATCTAAATCACATACTGGGTTTCCACTGTATATGAATACAAACTAACCTGTGTCATTCTTAGCTTTCCTTCCCAGTTCGTTATCCTTTCTTCAAACGGCTTTTTAAAAGGAGAGAAAGACATGGTCTGCGTCATCACAATATGGTCATCCAACAGCTGGGATGCCTCGTCTGGGGATCGGATAATGTATGTGCCAGTTTCCTTGTAGGGTTTCACCTGTGACCGGCAAGAATAAAATTTATATAGTAAATATTCATGACGTTTGAATTACGTAGAAATTATTCTCTGGAATATATCGGACCTCGAAATTCACAGGTTCCCATTCTTTTTCCATTTTGTCCAGGGCTTGCTCAATGCTGAATTCTTTACCAGCAACTTCGGCGACCTTCGCGATTTTGTCGATGTGATCGGCAAGTTTCATTTCCAAACATTTGCTGAAGGTCAGGGATGCCTGTTAACGAACATTACAGCAAATACAACACACGGTGAACAATTTTCCATCACTAAAATAAAACTGCGATAATCGATATCACGTATGCTGAGAAATACCTTCGGCTGAACCGAAAATCCCAATTCATTGGAAAGCAAATCCCAGTGACGAATGCGCATCCCGGGATTCCGCAATCCTTGAATGAGTGGGATGAACGGCTTGAAATCCTCCACTCTTCCTTTCATTTGCATTGCCACATTCTGAACTCCTATTCAATATTAAAATATGAGTCTCAAACCCACCGATACTTATGCTATACTCCGTATTAGGGATGGTCAAACCACACCTCATGAGCCATATGTTGCTCAAAGTCAACTAATATCCACCTCGCTGAATTTTGAAAATTCCTGGCTTTAAAGCGATCTCAATAATTGTGTAAAAATTCTAACCCGGTATGTCTTTGAATTGCTTTCCACACTTGTGCAAAACCCTGAAACTCTCATTGACATTGCGCTCAAGCTGTTCCGGGTCGATGGAGGTCAGAGGATCGTTCATCCATGACTCATGCCACCTGAGCCAGTCGGAAGTGGTCGTCCACAAGTTTCGGAAAGGCTCAAAGTCCTTCGTCAGCTTGCCAAGCTTATCATACTGCACATACGAATGTGGTGAGAATGAAGTTGATGAACATGGTGAATAGGTTGAATATGATGAGAAGCAGTGAGTGATGTCCATGAAAATTGAGAAGCATGCAAGCAACAAGATGAAAAAAGGGGTTAATTGGAGAATAAATATTTTTACATGATACCAACAAAATATTTTTAAAATATATCTTGCTCTTGATCTGATAAATGATTTATATACAGCATGATGCTTTCCAAAAGTGTCGAAAGGTATTAGTGCACTATATATATCACTATATGATAGATGAATAACTAATTAACTGTGCCTAAATGAAAGAGAGATAGTGAATGCATGTCTCAAGTATAACATTATATAATTGACCATTTATTCCAATACTACAGCCTACTGTGAATTCATCCAAATCTCTCTGAATAAACTCACAGCAGACTAAAATATCTTATTTATTTGTTACTTGGCAACAATTGACAAAATACAATATTAAACTTGAGTAGATGAACAAGGCAGCGCTGTAAAAGGCACAAGAACCATTATCCGAGCCTGACCAAAACTCATCAAAAACAAAACAACGTTTTAAGTTATGCTTCATTCGAAGCAACTGGGACAGTAGCTGCAAGCTCCATGAAAAAAGAATTATTAAAAATTAAAATTAAATAAGAAGTTGCAAAAAGAAAGGTTACGTTAGTGACGGGCATATTGAACAGCCGTTCTCGTTGGTTATAGGTCTGTGCCAGTGTCTGACATTCCTTCAATTGTTTGTTGATACGTCTCACTTCGTTGGCCACTTCATGACCCTTCTGGATCTCGTTATGTGCAGCGAAACCAGCGACAACCATCTGAAAAATCATATTTTGTGTTAAATAGGTTACTCAGCATACACCACATCTTAGATTTACATGTAAGTTCCGTTCCTGAAATTCGAGTACTGGAAATAGATGATCAGTAAAAATATTATTACAGGGTAGGTTGAGGATAAATAAACGAATCATTACACACAATAGTTTACATGGTTCATTCTTGGCCGTATACAACAGTCTCGAAACAATGAAATTAAGGTGCAAAATACTTGTGATTTCGAAACTTTATCAAGCGAATCCTCGTAAATCTAGGAAATGATGTATAGTGCGTATAGTAAGTAGCCACATACCTGCAAAGTATCCATACGATCTTGAAACTGGTTCTGATCTGAGAGCTGCAACTTGTGAAAGTGCTCTTCCTGTTCCTCCAACATCCTGTACGTATTTTCAAGCTGGTCTTCCATTTTCTTTGGCCATCCGATAGCTGTCCACCTAAAAAGAGAAGTATTTTTTTCCATCTGGAAAATCACTCAAACATAGTTAAAATATAATGTCATACTTTGCCACAAAGTCATCTTGCGATAGATTGTAGTTGAATTCTTCTATCAGTTCATAGTCTCCCATCGCACTGTCGATCATTTCAACATGGTGGACCAGCTGTTCTGGCACGGACCTCATCCATTCCCTCATTTCAGACAACTCTTCGATGGTGTTCGGTTTATCGTAGAGCTTCCTGCTGATAGCTTTACATTCCTCACAAGCCTAAATATAGTTAGAAGATAAAAGCAATGAAAAATTCATTTGGAGGAATAATTAAAAACACAAAAAAAGTATTTTGAATGTATCATAGTCCCTGTTGCTTATAATGGATCGATAAATGTATGAACCCCGGGGCCCGGGTATGCTCTAAAGTAGCCGGAAAAAAACCATCCATAAACTCTAATGAAAAACTACTAACATCATTAGCCTGAATGCGCATTTTTTTCGCCAGAAGTTCAAGAACAGCATTGGCAAGAGCCTTGCGTTTCTTTGCCAGTGTCTGTCTCACATTTTCAGTGCTGACCCAGAAAGCACCGACTACGATGCTCGACGGGATGCTGTTTTCAAGCTTCTCTTTCTCGGCCAAATGCATGTCAACTTCTGCCTTCACTTGGGCAGCTGTGTGTTCCTGGGCATCAAATTCTCTGAACACAAATCATTCACCACTGTTAAGATTTGACATAAGCGTTCAGATGTAAATTATTATACAAGCTATCAAGTAAGCTTACTCGATATATTTATCAATGTTAAGATTGAAAAGATCAAGATGAACTTCGTAGCATTTAGCATACGCCAGCATTGGGAAGAGAGCTTTCCTTATCGTTCTCCTGAATGCAAAACAACGTTTGAATATATATCAGTACAGGAATTCCCTCACTTAAAGTCAATGTTTGTTTATATTGTAATTACCTTATTCTTTCCCTCAATTCTTCTACATGGGGTTCGTGAGCCCCAACCGATTCTAGCAATGGAGTGCCACGCCAGAACAGCTCCTCCAGTACATGTCTCTCTAGCTGAGGAACGTGCTGGGTTGAACCAATGGCATTGTCAAATAACTTGACCAAGATTTCCTCACAGCTTTCGAGCGGAGTGCTGTATCGAACACCATCAGGTTCTTGAAAGAAATAATGGAATATTGGTCAAGAATTTATATGTTGTTCTCGATGCACATCCACACAGTTTGACTTAGAGAACTTGATAAATATTTATATGTTTACACATTGCATATTATGTATAGTGAATTTTTTTTTATTTTTAACCATGTTAACATTTCCCAATAGTTTAAAACTGGGAGCAAAGCTGTGTTTGTGGTGCTTAATTGATATTGATAATTTAGGTAAATATATATATTTAAGATGTGAAATACATGACAATGATTTATTGAGCTGTTACCAAATGTCAGATCCACAAGGAACAAAGGATTTTTTTTCGGCTTGAAGCCTGACACAAGCAGAGTGTCATTCCATGCCATATCTTCTTTGCAGTCGAGTACTTGATAGCAAGCATCCAGGATCATCTGGGTGAAACTCACAAGAGAGTCTTGCACCAAGTACCTCAGTGAATCCTATCAATCCAATTCATCAGTATGAGATATATATATATATAATTTTCCGTCCACACAATAGGCTTACCTGCATGCAGAACTTAACCATCTCCATATATTTTCTTAGTTTAGAAATTCTGTAGACTTCCCAGTTGCTTTCGTACATGTTGAACCAACCCTTACCAGCGTATTGGAAGCTGCCACGCACAGCTGCACGCAGTGTAGAAATCCAAGAGTCACGGAGGAATAACTGGACCTGGGATTAACAAAAAGTATATAAATAAAATACATAAATAACAATTATAATTAATAATGGTATATATATATAGATATCGAGAGATAGTCTCAATTTTTCAAAGGGAATAAATACTAATGCAAACATATACAACATTACAGAAAAGTATGGAAGCCTAGCTTGAATTTCAAGATTTATGTACATGGTGTAATCTGAGGTTTACTTGGTAAAAGAGCCTGGAGATGTTTTGTACCTATGCAGGTATCTATATAATTATAAAATATAATTATATAGTATTTAGTTTCGGTGCAAAGATAACGGAATATTACATGAAATATCGCAATAGAGAAACTTAACAAGTAGGGCATTGTATATGATGTTATGATCACAATAAGCCCACGATCGAATTTCCCTTGTATATTAAGCAGCAACAATAACATATCATGTGACTAGAACTAAAGATATCCAGGTGCTGGTGTCTGACATCACAATGATACATCACACCAATCTCTTTTTCGGTGAGTTTTGAAATGAGTATATAATATTCAATACAATGGTTCTAAATCATATTCGCATCATTTGAACCATCTAATATATACTAACATCTTTGTACCAAATAATATCAAGCATTCCCTAATTATATGATGAGAACTGTAAGAAAATACAATTGAAGACACTATTATATATTAGCAAAGTTTCGTAGTCAAGTTCAAGGCTCCCCAGTGCTTTATAATAACCCCAAAAGATACTGCCATGATTTTATCAAAGGTGAACCAAATGGAAATGAAAGTTTGCACACCTGAGTGTAAGCTTGAGACTGAGTTTGTTCAAACTCTTCCAACTTCATACACTTGGTCAGAGTCGTATTAAAAAGTGACATCACTTTAACTTTGTTGCATTCGGTATGCACCTACAAAAAAATTCAAAACAGAGTTGACTGTTAAAACCAATTTGCTGCAATACTGAAGAAAAACGAACAAATTTCGGTACATAGGCACTACCTTGCAAGAGGCAACGATCGCTTCGGCTCTCGTCCACAATGAATTGAAAGCGTAACTATCTCGCTGATCTTCATATGTATATTCTGGTATATCACTAACACAGCCTAGTAGGAAAAATGTACAATTACACACAATGATAGGATTGGATTAGGACTAGTTAAATTTGACCCAATTAAATGTCTTCTCCAATTACAAGGACATCACAGATACCAACCATGTCTCTTTACTGGCCCAGTTAAACTGTGCGATGTCATAAGAAAATTTAGCTAACACATATGATTAGTATTTGTCACACCCTGATAAACTAATTGTCAGATTAAACCACAATCCACTGTATAACATGTTATCATACCCTTTGCAGGGACTGCTGACACTGTCTTTTCAGGCAAAGTGACAAATTCAAAGGATTTTCTGTCGCTTGATACGATTTTGTCGAAGTTTAGTTTGTTCATCGCTCTCATGTAATCCAAATTAACTTGTTTTTTCAACTCTCCGACACGATTCAGAATACTGTGCAGAATGCAAACAGGATTGCAAACAATTTATGGCAAAAAATGTTTAAAAAATTACAAAAGTATTGAAATCATAGTTACTTGTCATCTTCTGAGCGAAGACAAGCGGTAGAAAGGGATCTCTTTTCCATTTCGTTGAACAAGCTATCATTAAGTTGCATGACATTGTTGTCCAGTGGCATGCAGTCGATATAAAGGTTGTAACTGTAAAAGATTATTAAAAACCTCTATATTGAAGGAATAAGTCAAGTTTGAGGATAACACAACGTCAAAATACTAAACACAAACCGTATGAGCCCTTCAGTATGTTTCCTCAAACGATATGCTTCCGCAACTCGGTGAGCAAAGACTACGGGGTCTTCAGCACGGAACATCAGCCTGACACGAGGTATCCAGTATTGTGTAGGCAAGTTAGCCAATAATACTAAAGAATAAAGAGTAGAATAATACATTTTGAATAGGTGTACAGAATTTCATATGAATTATCATAAATACATGAATATAAGTCACCTGAGAAATGCTCCAAAATTTTACCAACAATAACAATATTTATCGGTTTCATTACCTTAATTTTGCAATTGACCTCGGTTGATACTAAAGTATATACGGTATTTAACAATACCTGATTTCCTTCCACTGCTAATCATGAACGGATGACCTTTCTCATTCAAAATCCTCCCCTGATCATCCACCTTTTGTACCAGCCAGAGTTGCGTCTCTGGGTTATAGTCCAGAACTCCCACATTGATCCACTTGTAAACAAGACCGGGGTCTTTGGGATCGAGACATTTCTGTTTGTCGTCCGTGATCAAGAGAGCCTTTCCGGGAACGGGCTTGCGACCGGTTGAATTCTCGCAGCCAAGAGAAAGCCATTCTTCGGCGGTCCGGCTGTCGTAATCCGTGTTGTCAAAAATCGCCAGCGGTAGGAATGCTGGGAAAGGTGCTGGGTCGGGGGACTTGTTCAGAATTACTTTGTGGTCTGGGTTTTGTCTTTTGGACATAAGTTTATTTGTATCGATTCCTTCATGAGCAAGAAGACTGGACAGCTGCTGCTTGGAGTAGTGTCTCTTTTTCCTGGAAAAATATATGCTCTGTGTTATAGAGAGTAAGGTACGGGGCTCTGTATCACAAAATAAACCTTTCAATTTCGATCCTTCTCGGCGTACTACCAGGTGCAACATAAAAAGGCGTCTGGACTTTAGGTTGCCATGCCTGAGTGGGAAAATCTGTCTTTGTGGTCAGCTTTGTTGTCGGCCCATATTTCTGACGTTTCCTCTGGACTTCCATTTCTTCTTCACTCGGCATTTTAAATGTTGTGACTTGAATTTAAAAATTTATTGTAATATCAACCTCTTGGAATTATATTTCTCCTGGCCTAGAGCTTCGTAAACACTAGGTAAGTAGATCGTGAGGATGATTTTAAAGAGTATTAAAATTCTGTGAAAACATTTCAGGATGAATAGGAAGCCAGATTCATACCTTTGGGAACATGTTTTCGTGTCAAACTGTTCCACATCAGATTCTGCTGTGTGTCAGGTCCAGATATTGTCTGCCAAAAATAAGATCCAACCATAATTACTACAACTACGACAAATCTACGAGAATCCACTCACATCCATGTCTTCATCGGCTCCGGGATTTATTATGTCAGAATAAAATCCTCTTTGTCGAATTTGGGGATGTCTAGCGCGTTCAGCATTGCTTGATTTCTGAGAGTTTGAAAGCAATTTGAATAAAGAAAAACTTATAATAATGATGGAAGGCTGTCTTACCATGCCAGATCTAAGGCTATTCTGTGAGCTAGGCGATATCAATTTCCTTCTGGTTTCTGAAGAGGTCCACGGAGGATGTGGAGTACGGAACCCATGGCTACTCCCACTGGGATAGCCGTTGGGGTAACCGTTACCGCTCATTTCTGTGTAGTTTGATTTCTTATATAACACGCATTATTGATAGTTTTAAAAGCTAAATTAGTGGGAAATTTTCTTGTATATGTTTCCGACACGACTTGCACTTGCAAGTAGGTAAAGATAAACGTGATATCGTTACTGTTCGATTCGAGGATTTCAAGTTCATGTTTTATTGTACACAACTGTGTTTATATCGGCAATCAAAAAATCACCCCGCTATGGGGAGATCGAGAATATATCCCCTTACGTGTGCAAGTCGTCTCGGTAACATAAATTATCGATTAATGTTACATAACAAATCACACTGACCTAACCAGTTATGCCCTAACAAGAATAACTACTGTAAAGTTAATAGAATTTAAAAAAGTCCTTCTGACTTAAACTCAATACATAAAAATCCGCCTGCAGTCCGCAATCGCCGTAACTTATTGCCTTCAGCTAGTTGCTAAGGCGACAAGGGTGCCATACTGCCATCTTCAGGGCTGCCCTCTAGCGCCCTTTTGAATAATTTACTTGGGATATCTCAAAATCGTCAAAAAATGACAAAAATCGCCACATCGTCTCTAGTGACTTTCCCGTATCCCGTTTTCCCGTTTTCCCCGTTTCCAGTACAGCCTTTGAATAGAGAATGTACTGCAGTGGATATAAATTTAATATTTAGTACCATTCCATCACGGATACTTTTCCGTACATGAAGAATTAATATCCAGTAATCTGTAATCGTATTACTGTGGTAAAATGCAATATCCGATATCCGCTTTTACCCGTGATCGGATTCATTGCTTGCTTAAAAGAAATTTAATCCCGGGCTAAACATAATATCGTCATTTCGAAAACAGCGGGAATTCCATGATCCTCAGATAATAACTACAAGTAATGTCGATTATACTAATAGCCACTCGCACTGAAAGCCTTCAGTGGTTCCATTAACTAAGAAAAAGTGTCATATTGCTGCAGAAACTAACATGATAAAGGAGGCTCGAGATATTTACTCCCAAAGGTTGATCTAGCTATCTGTCATGGACAATGTTGACTATTGCTTTTCCCTTTCGTGGAGTATTGGGTGAATGATGCACTTTGAGTAATTTAATGCTTATTTTTTCGAGTAACAGTTGTAACAACAGTCGTGTAACAACAACTACCTAGTCGCGTTCATGTTTACGCGCTATTGCTATCACTGTTGTACAACGACACCTAGTGGTACTTAATGGAGTAAATTGTTAATTAGAAATAAGAGTGACATCAGTATTATCCGGGAATTAAGACACAACAATAAACTTTGTTTAAGCACACATTAATATTTGCAAACTATCATATCAGTTGGTGGGATGGTAAATTTGTCAAAAAGATCGGTGTTTTGGAATGGGGTTCATTTGAATGTGGATGTGAATGAGTATTCACTTATCGGAATCTCGTCAAGCTTTGTATTTGGTTCTTTTGAATTATTCACGTATTGGTGACATATTTGCCCAGTGCTAAAACACTACATCTGCACGGTAGGTAAAAAACATTTGATTAACGTACNACGCTACAGTAAAAGGCATACGCTGATGAGCCGGATCGGAAAAGCTACGGAAATTGTTAATTAGAAATAAGAGTGACATCAGTATTATCCGGGAATTAAGACACAACAATAAACTTTGTTTAAGCACACATTAACATTTGCAAACTATCATATCAGTTGGTGGGATGGTAAATTTGTCGGTGTTTTGGAATGGGGTTCATTTGAATGTGGATGTGAATGAGTATTCATTTATCGGAATCTCGTCAAGCTTTGTATTTGGTTCTTTTGAATTATTCACGTATTGGTGACATATTTGCCCAGTGCTAAAACACTACATCTGCACGGTAGGTAAAAAACATTTGATTAACGTACCGTTTGTGTCGCAATCTCCGTATGTTTCCTGTACAGTCGCAGTTGGAAAGAAACGGTTGGATATGGAAGTGCTGTTCAGTTCAATTTCGCACTCGCTTAGCATGAAAGATTTATTTGTTGTGAACCCATATAACCTAATTGAGCGTTAAATATATAGATTGTTTGTATAATTGGATATGTATATACAAAACAGAAGGCCGCCGAGAGCGAGAGCTCGCGTTTGTCCGTTTATAGTGTGAGAGCAAACGGTAATTGTCCACTGTCTGCGCGTTCCTCTGTCGCCAATTTCGGTTAACGGCTATAGATAACATAATACGAATGTAGAATAATGCCGAGATCAAATTTCTTTTCGCTCTTCTTAACGAAAACAGATCGTTATGAGCCAACACATGTCACCCAATGGGACTGCTTTCACAATTGTGTAAAATTATCTACGCGCACGCCTTCTGTTGTCATTTTATCTGCCAACTGGCGAAACGAGTGAACTCAGCGGCTGTGCGAACTGAACATTTACGATGACAGATGTGGTAATAAATTTTTAAGAGCGCTGATCCGATCAAGCGCGCGAAAACAGCGAGCGAATGAAGTAATTTATAAACAAAGAAAAACTGCAAGCCTAGTATAGTTAAATTAATTTCGACGCATAAACAGTTCAGTGACAGTTCGAAGCTCTCGTATAATTGACAGTGATTGCTGTTGTTCGTTGATTTAGAATTTTGATCAGGAATTTGAAGTGAAAAACTGCAAAGTCTAGTATAGTATAGTTTAATTAATTAAATTAATTTCGCTACATAACGGCAGTTCGAATCTCTCTTATAATTGGCAGTAATTGCTGTTGTTCGTTGATTTAGAATTTAGATGAAGAAGTTGAAGTGTCTTTCAAAATGATCTCTGATCCGTAAACTTGGGTTGCGAAAAGTTGTGCAATACTGTTAGTTGTTTGAAGAGTAGGCTACATCATAGCCTACTTCAGCCAGCCGGAGCCTTACTGTTTTTAACCTGACGCCCATCCTTGTTAGATCTAACGGTAACGGAAGGAATGGTAGTCGAGTTCAGCTGTTAAAGGTAATAGAAATAGGAACAAAGCGGCTTGAATTGCTTAAGAGGAAGTCGTAATGAGTAGAATAGTAGTTAGCTGTTTAAAATCCAAACAATAAACGGACGGATATATACAGCCGTGTGCAACAAACCGGAGATACGTAGTAGGTAACTGTTGTCATATGAGACCCGTGTGAGAGAATTTGTAACACGAGAGAAACGAATAAAAAAGGCAACGCACTCTCTTCTATAACAAAGAAAATACAATTGACTCCACTCCAATATTACAAGAGAACTATTGATTTTCGTTAAAACCGTTATAATTTCAGTTACATTTGAAAGCCTTCGGGCTATGAGTTAGCTTTTCGAGTGGTGAGGCAGGTCTGGACTTGACTATTACGTCTGGAAATGCCGTTGCTTCGATTTTTAATTAGTATAGCCAAGATTCCAGGTTAGATTTCACTACCAATATGCACAGTAAGGTGTGGAAATTACACCCCTAACTATAAGGGAAGTTACGATCTACTTCAAAGGTTTTAGGTCCTTTCAAATGTAACCTACTTATAGATTAAGGTCATGCAGCTGCAGGAATAGGTAAAGGATCATGAAATACTATGAAGATGAACCAGTTTATCACCTGATAATATAAACTCTAAATTATTTTTGTAGTTTGGTGTAGTAATAACGAATCTACTTGAGCTTGATCACTGCCATTGATTTGAAGCCAAAATGTCTTTTTCCACTACAATGATGCCAATTGACTTGCCAATGGAGAACCCAAAAGCTAAGTCAGTGAAGTCAGCATGCAGAAATCTGTTTGGGAAGAGTGACCCAACAGCAGTGGAAATTCTGAAAATCGAAATGATAACTGAACAGCGCAAAAAAGCCTTGACGAGATGGAATATTGATGTGACGAATGAACAGCCGTTAGTAAATGTGAAAAAATTGGACGAAACCCCATCACGGCCACACAGATACCAGTGGAAATCCATTAGCGCAGAAAAGGTTCCAGAATTCTATTCCCAATGTTACAAAGGCCGCAAGGCACTGATGCCCTTTGACCTATCTCGCTTGGACAACTGTGATTCCGTCTCGAACACATACAAAAGACCTCGCACTGCCCGTCGTAGTCTGAACGGATACTTGCGTACGGTCTCCAACGTTCCTCTAGTGAAACCGCAGCCCATATCTCTATCAGGCACATCTGTACCATTAGATGTTCTTTCGGAATACAAATCGAGAAGATCACTGACCACTGGAAACTACGCCTGTTCAAATGACGAAAATCGGAAGAAGTCAAGAAAAGCCTTGACTTTTAATTCCTTTGCCAATGGTAAAAGTCTGATGACCAAAGTTACTGCCAAGATCACGGATCGTACGACATGCACACCCCGGATCATCCCAGAAAGTATATGCCTTGCCAACACCCCGGTAGAAGCGAGTGAGACTTTGAATACATCACAAGCTTCAGAAGACAGAATCTCCTCAACACTGCGAGTACAAAACCTACCTACTGAAATCCCTAAATCACCCTGCCCAGGTTCTATGCACACCAGCGCTCCCACTGCCATGTCCGAGCAATCATCTTCAAAACAAAATCCTTCAAGCAGAAAGAGACAGTTGAAAATTACAGGTAAAGAACTAACCTACAACACTGTAACTTGAATAAATATTGTTAAAGGTTCTCTAAATTGTACTTTAATAATTTCCTGAATTAATTTTAGACATGGTTCCCATGAAGAAAGCCCGCTTATCTGAGAACAAATCGTCCGGAAAACGACTCGCGTTATCAGAGAGTAATGCTGTCTCCAAGGTTCCGAAGCTAACAACATCTAATTAAATATAAACTTGTAAGTGTAATTAGGAATTGTTCTGAAATATAGAAAACAAATTGATTTGGTTTCATCTATCAGTTGTTATTAAGGAAACATTTTATCTCTTTCAGAACTGTACCAAAAGCTGGGTGCTCACTGAGAAAAGGTACCAATACAACATCATACCAGCATACCGTCTGTCACTACACTTCCTTATGTACAATAATTGTATATGTCAATGTACAATGAAATTACTTTTGTCCTAAGAAAATCATAATCTATAATAATTTATTGATGAAATATTTTCATAAAATAAACTTATTACTTTCATGGATGTCAGTGACTACTGTCAAGCTTGTTGGCAAATCATATTTTTACTTTTTCAGTTCCAAAATACATCATGTATATATTGGAAGCTACATTTTCACCTGAGTTTAATCATATATAATACAAATTACTGCTGCCATTATTTTAAAATAAATAAAAACTGCTTGTTTTTCTAGATTGTCAGTTTACATTGGCCTTTTTCTTGGTATCCCAATCATACGACTGTTGGTTAACATTCGTTTCAAAGCTTATTTATCATATAAATCTCATTTTTTTTGGTTTTGTGCATTTAGATTATTGCAAATAAATATATTCATTTGAAAATCTACTTAATAAATTTATCATACCGGAGTAAAAGTAGGAAACAATGATGATAAGAACACTTTCATCTTCTTCAGCAAGCCAAGTCCCATCAATGAAATCTGGAATTGAAATTTGGGTTCTCGAATTTACTCAGAAAATTGCACCTACATTTTGAAACCAAACAAATTATTCAGTACTCACCAGAATGTTCGTTTATCTTCACAACTTCAACGTGACAGGAATTTTGAGATTGTCGTTTAACCCTTCCATGAATCAAAAATTGCTGCTTATATGAAACATCCCGAACATTCTTGGAGTCCAACGGTGGAGTCGAGGCGATTTTTGAGTTGCTGGAGTCGGTAAAAAAGTAGACTCAAACTTAACTGTCCTCTTTTTCATCTATCAAATTGTCAGATTCATTTTTTCACATTCACATTCCTGCAGACATCAGCAATGTTCTCAAATTCATGTGGTTCATGGCAAATAAAATGTGCTACAACCACATATGTTTCTGTAACATTGTAAAGCAAAGGATTCTGTGAAATCACCCAACATATCAGTAAGTTCATAAAATCCCAGGTTTGGTCAGAGATTTAGTGTAATTTCTAACATTGCAGGGTTGCAGTTATGATTCCCCCCTGATCCAGACCCTTAACACTGTCGAATGTTTTGTGAAACTAAGTGCTAACTATGTAATATATATACTGTATTAATAAATAAAATTTAATTATGTAAAACTCTTTATTGCATCAAACACAAACATGAAATATCTATCTGTATACTATGAATCTCTTGATATATTAAATAATATCTGCCACTGTCAAAAAAGCAGTGAAACAATAAAAAATCACAGTCGGTTTGTATTAAATTTCCGAGTGCCGTGCGCATCCCCTAGCAACGGACTTTCGGATTGCCAAACGCCTTTCTCCAGCGTCAAAAAATGCATAACACTGTAGAATCATTAAAAACATTTCCTTCGTATACTACATCATCAAACGCTTTTTCAATCTAATCATGCTCTTTTTACTGCCTGCTTTGGGTGAAGTGCTTTTCTTTTTAATAATAGGAGGTTGTGATTGAACATGGCACACATTAGGATAGTGGCAATCCATTTCACACAGAAAGCAAAACCTGAATCTGCATTCCATGCGGTAACACTGAGCCTCTTTATTTGCATTCCCATAGACCTGTGGAAATCATGAATGAAAATGTTTTACATTAAGTCAATTTTAGTGTACAAGAACTGTAGTTGAAGGTTTTCATACCTTGGCTGTCCATCCACACTTTGGGCATCTAGCAGGCTTTTCCCCGTAGTCGAGCGTTTTCACAACTTTCTGGTTATGCTCGAACTTCGTAGCAGCCGAAATAAAATAATTTTTACCCGAGGGGGTGGTCGGGTCTGCTTTCACCTTATTCAAGACTGGTCGATCTGCAACACATCGAGTAAGAAGGTATTAACCTCTGTTACTCATTAATAGAAGTACCAGTAGTTTTTGATATAGTACAATTACCTTCTTTCTGGATGTTTGAGAATGGTCGTCTATTGTAGAAAAATTGACTGTTTTCATCCTTTTTTTTCATTGGTGATTTCAGCAAAGCATGTTTAGCTTGTTGCTCTGCAGTTATATTCTCTGAACCACGAAATTTTTCCTCTTCCTGATGCTGCTTATTCAATGTGGTGAGCTGTTTGCGAACAGCAGGATTTTCAAAGCAGACAGCGTTCCATGACTGGCAAACCATGCTGCACCTGAAACATATTTTTTGTTGTTTAAAAAACCAGAAATATTTAAAATGCATCAGAATCCAATATATACGACAGCACACTTACCGATAAACATCTTTTAGGCGTAAACGCTCAGATATTTTGCTGATGACATGATGCAAATTCATGCTACCAAGCTCTGTGACAATATCAATGTATTTTTCACCAAGACGTGCTCCAATTATCGGTTTTCTAGGAACCATAGGCCGACAAGGACTTTTAGGTGGGCTGGGCAATTTGAAGTCTCTTTTTCTAGCTTTATAATTAGTAACAAGAAGTGAGGGCTTTGTAAACTGAAAGTCTTGGGTTGGCACAGGATGAGACGAAGGTATTTCAAAATTGAGGTTTCTTTTAGGTACGTCGCCCGCTTCGTAGTTTTTTAATTTAACCGGTTTCATATTCATATCGATCTTCGTAATTTTAACAAGACTAGTTGTTACATTCTGTAAATTTTTTGTTTGAAATTGGGAAGGGGGAGTGAAGGGAGTGTTCATTCTCAAATTAGTATTTTGGCAGTCCTGCGGATGGTTCTCTAAAGACATGAGAGCGAGTCTCTTCATCGGACTTTCCACAACTTCAGCACAATCACGGTTAGAGTCTGACGTGACATTTTGTGACATGTTGAACTCTATTCCACTATAATTCAACGAGGAATTTAGAGAACCCAATCCACTGTCCGCTGAGACCATAGTATCGTTCGCTTGACTGGCATCTGCGCCTAAAACTGGTTTAGTTTGGGTGATAAAATTTGGGAAAATGGGCTCAAAACGTTGGGGAAAGTCTTTCCGAGAATTCATGGTGTCTTCTTGTTCACAGTGGTTAGAGGAATTTGTGAAGTCTTCAGATAAAATTCTTTTTCGTTTAGTTCTCGATTCTGGCTTTGTCTTATCAACACAGGAAGTCATAACACTATACTGTTCATCGTCCAAGTTGGCAGAGAACAAAGAAGTTTTTAAGTCACCGAACTCATCGTTCTGTAATGCAAAAAAAGATTATTAAGCTATAAAGATATATAATAAACCAATATTATCAGCAGAAAATACACATTGGAAAAGATAACTTACATTTCTTACACATAGACTCTTTTTTGCCTTCGGATACGAAAAAACTGCTGGTGTGCAGAAACCCTCATCATGGTATGAAGGTGCTGGAGAACGGCAGATTCCCACAAAAGGAGTACTCGTGCAACGCGAGTCACTGCTCTTTGTAAAAGGTACTGCTGATGGAGACATGACAAACTTGTTTGTCGGTGAAGTCAAACAGGTGTCAGCATCCAAAGCAAGTTTAAAAAGGGCATCTTGTGCGTACCCTTCCATAGCAAAGTAGTTGTTTTCAAAACAATATAAGATCCGGCACGAGCACTTTCAGTTAAAAAGACAGCATAGATCTCAGTTGAATAACTAGGAGCAATAATAAAAACAGGACACTTGATTAACTATAAACTTTGATAACAATCTTAACAATCAGGAAACTGGCACTACGGAATCCCTCCAAAAACCCTTCATTGCTTGGAAAAAAGGGGGATAATATTATTGAATGCTCTAAGTTTACTGGCTATTTAATTCATCTGAAGTACGGCATTTCGTAGCTGTAAACGGTTAACTAAGCCAAGTAGCGAAGAAGCATTTCTTAACAAAAATATAGTACAGTAGTGTAGCTTAGCATGTAAGATGATTCGAAAGTACATTGCAGCTAATTCAATTCCCATAATATATAGAATTCTTAGCCCTTGTTTTTTTCTATACTCAGCGATATCCTGTTTAGCACCCATTCAGTAACCTAAATTAAAAATCTATAATCGCCGCTTCCTTTCCGGCGTCCCAGATGATTGAAGGAGCATCACAAGTTACACAACACAAGCATTTTTCGAATTCAAGAAAAAGCGCTATTACTTCGATTGTGATTGGTAGACGCTGATTCACATGAATGATTTCTATATTTTTCCTGATATCCGTCTTCTGAATTCATCTACTGCCGGTCCCTGCGTTCACAGAAATTGACATGGTTACGGTCAAAACCTCTAATGAATTTCAATTTAATATTCCGAGGATGTAATCGTTCGTATCAGTTTCTTGCCAGAATTCGGTTCTTCCAAAACCCATTCCGGATTCTATCCTAAACGGTGGGCCCCGTTGTTTATATATTTCTGGAGTAACCCATCGAAAAATCAAATGATAACATAGATTATCTTGAGTGTACTGTAATAACAGAACCGTTACGAAAATAACGACATTGAAAAATACACAATTGCAGAAATATTCATGTTTGTAAGGGAAAATGTTGGTACTGTGTAGTTATTCTCTATACATCGTCTGCGGCTACTGTCATCCCCAGGCCCAGTAGAATTGGAGGCTTTTATATATCTGACATGTATCTCCCAGATCAGTGTATCCATGTTATTTTATGTACAGTATTCAATCATTTTTTAGTATATACCCAGTGCAGTTCCTTCGAAAACACGGTTACTTTAGGGTTATGTTAGGCTTGGCGTGCTGAGGGTTAGAATAATAGTTAGTAAGCAAATCAACCTGAGGGGGGGGGGGGGGGGGGTCATGAGCCCACGGAAATATTACAGGGGGGCAATGGTAAAACAAGGTTGCGAACCACTGCAATAATCTTACCCCTAACCCAAACCTAATCTTAAATGGGGTTTCGAACGAGTTAAGATTAGGTTTCGGTATTAGCACTAATAAACTAATACCTAAGTGTAAACAATAAAGAGTTTGGTTTATTTCGCATTATTTAGACTTTAGAGTCTACCCCAATAAGGAAGGGTATGTGGTTTGAGCGAGTGGGAGGCAAACATTACCAAATCATTGTTTGTTCCATTTCGGTTGTTTAGTAGTTCTCTAGCGCCACATCTGTTCCGTCGATCTTTCCGTTTACCATATTTGGTACACAGGGGTGTTAGTTGAAGAAGAAGGGTAAAAGTCAGGTTAAAAGTTACAAAGAGCAGCGCGGTTACTTCTGCTGCTTTGATGATGATGTCGATCTCTCAATTTACATAGCCAATTAGGCAATAAGCTAATAAATAGAAGGAATGAGTCACGATTGCTTTTATGTGGTTTGTGCGAACTGTGCCTACGCACTAATTGACTTAATAACATCTCTTGAAAAGAAAAATTTCCTGTACTGTGTTCTTAGCCTCTTATTTGTAGCTGTATAAAAACATCGAACTGATGAATAGCAGATTTATTCTAAAGGTAGCGGTGTGCTTAAAAATAACATTTTGTATTGGATCTAGTAATTTTATTTTGCTGAGTTCAATATACTCTGTTACGGAACGTTAGTGAGTTAATATAATAAAATATAAACTCTAGGTCAACAGATAGCTGTGGAATAATAGTTGGTGACATATAGATCAACACCATTGAGCTGTAAGACAGCTGTTACTCCCAGGTTGCTGAATAATATTCAACACTTCTTTGGCAGAGATTTGCGAATGAGTAACATGATTACAAACTACAGACTGAAGGCTAACCAACTGGTTACTATATTGGTCAACACAGTAGTTTGTCTTTCGTACCGCAACACAATTTATTTCATAATCTTATCTCTGTCAAATTACTATTATATTGATGCTAGAATTTTTTCTTAATAACAAATTAATGTGATGAATGTATTTTTTCGAAGATTCCAGTAGTTTTATTTTGTGCATTAACTTAGTAAAGTATCTTGAAAAAAACAATGTCTGAAGCTATCGATATCCGAGAGAAGGAACGCCAAAAGTATTTGGACTTGGACGAAGATGATATACTTGGCGGCCTAAACGAGGAAGAACTTGAGCAACTAACATTGGATCTAGAAGAATTGGATCCAGATAATCAGCTACTTCCGGCTGGGATGCGTCAAAAAGATCAGACAAAGAAAAAACCTACCGGCAACATGGATAGAGAAAAGTTAATGAAGTATCTCGAGGACGAAGCAAAACTAATCGATGACATAGAAGATGATATGCCATATGAAGCAGGAATGAAACGCGGTAAGGTGTTCGTGCCCAGGGATCGAGACTCATCCATCTTAGGACCGGCCAAATTGGATCCTGAATTAGAGGAGGCTCTTGACAATGCCTCGGAAGCGGAACTTACAGATATCGCGGCTATCCTCGGAATGCACACGCTAATGAACAGCGATCAATTTTATAGTTCTTTGAAATCTTCGACGATCGCAAACAAATCTGGTTATTCAAGCATCACAAAATGCGAACTCCAAGACACTACCATTACTGAACCACCCAACCCAACAGACGTGGAAGACACTTTGAGAAGGATTAAGGAAAATGATCCAGAGCTTACTGAAGTCAATCTTAACAACATAAATAATATTCCTGTACACACACTGAAGGAATATTGTGAAGCATTAAAAACCAACGACCACATCGTCTCTTTCTCTCTTGCTAATACCAGAAGTGGGGATTCGATCGCGAAATCTGTCGGAGAGATGTTAGACATCAATCGCACATTAAAAGTTCTTAACATTGAAAGCAATTTTCTTTCAAGTGATGGATTCAAAAGTATCCTCAGCAGTTTGTTGGTCAACGACTGCCTAGAACAGTTGAGGATGGATAATCAACGATCTCAGTTTGGAAGTAAAGTTGAAAACGATATTGTCGAGTGTCTCACAAAAAACAGCACCTTACTCAAATTTGGATATACTTTTCGCTTACAAGGCCCACGTGCAGTGGTTGGGGATCATTTGACGAAAAATAACGATGCCATGCGCAAGACAAGGGTAGACTATAACCCTTCAAGCGTCATCACTAAAACGGAATACAAAAAAAAATAGATAAATGCAGAACGAGTGAACTTTTTTTTGATGTTGTTGTAAATACAATAAAAGGTGTTTGAGGATTTTATCCCTTTACTTTATTGTACTGTTTCTGCTAACCCTTCTGCAAACACTCAATGCTGCACGATATTATTTTCATGACATCAAGTGCTAAAACCAGTTTTTACCACTTCATAGTTGATTTTTGCTTTATTAGAAATTCTAGTTTTATCAATGATAGTTCTTAACTTTTCCAGTTCAATGGAGTATTGTTATTTATTTTGTAGAAACGAGCCATTGTTAGGGTATTGGATTGTGAATTTTCAATGCTGATCTGTATAGCTCTAGACGTGCTTTATAATAATAAAACATTTGATCTCTAATCTTTTGCACTTACAAAAAATATATTGGATCCAATGCATGGTGATATGGCTACTTATTATCATGTTTAGCATAGGTAATTTGAAGTTTAAAATCAGTATTCAGTCATATGTGCCAGTTACTGATGTTATAATTTATCTAAGGTAAATGAATTAAAAGTTATTTCAACAGTTGGTCGTTGCTTTTTGTATAATTAGCGACGTTCCTTCAGGCTGCAGTTCCAGTTGAGTACCCGCATACCAGTGTTTTTACAGGGAAAGGACTCGAATAAGTAGGTAATTATCCACCTATTAGCTAGAATATCAATTGTGTTCATACCAAACTTAACAAAGGATAGTTCCAAGTACAACCAACTACTCCAGGCTTTATTAGTTCAGCCGGGTTAAATTTCGACTGTTCCTTTTAAAGAGATGCCAACGAGGGAAAGATAAAGAAATATTACTACTGTAACAGCTTTTCACTTAGTCATATACCAGATGAATAAGATCTTAATTGATTAATCCAAATTATTGAACCTTAATTGCAGTGTTGAATTTAATGGGGTTGATCACCACGGAGCGGGTGAAATAATAAAAATATTCGTAAGAATGGGTGGTATATTAGGTTTGACAAGGTTACTCAAAAACATTCTTATTTGTGACTGGAAGGGGAAGGCTTCAGAGAAATGATTCATCTCATTCGTTCGTCAGAATTTGATTAGTTAGGTTACGAACATTAAACAACAAACAACAGTACATCATTGAACCTTTGTCGATAATTGGGAGTAGGTCAAAAACCCAACCACTATTTCCCAGGGGCCATGATCTCTAAACGCAAGACACAACTGCACTGCGAAATATTATCTGGTAAAAAACCCTTCATTGAAGGGAAACTGCTTGTGTGGAATTCCAATGACACCAAAACAGTATAACCACACTATATTCACGCTGTTAATTAACTGCATTACTAATTCATGGTAGCCTAGAAACATGTTACGCAATTTCCTGCATCCACTCCAAGTCATGTCACACATTTCTTATTCTATTTTCATCGCTACAGTAAACATTATTGCACAGACATATCATATTCAACTACATTGCATGACACATCTCAGGTTTATTGGAATACTAATCATAATAACAATATATGTACACATACAATATATTCAAGACAAACTAAACCTTTTCAATTAAAGAGAAAAGCCTGGATACCGATCGAGATACTGTTGTTGGGTGTACGAAACATTAATTGTTGTCTACAAAATACGTTTGGAATGGTATTGCGCAAGTCTTTTCTACATTTATTACCAATAATATCGATATACCGGAAATAAATAACCTTTGCAAAAGAACTCAAGAAAAGAAAGTTCCCAACAGAAATTTAGCAACAAACTACATTAAAATCAGTTGAAGTGACTTTTTCATGGAATCCAGTAAAGTGATCAAGAATGGAATACATACAGGGTGAACACAATCAATGATTTTAATCGGTAAAACACATTAACGAAATAACTCGAAGATATGTTTTCGGATGAGCCAAGCGGCGGTTTTAGAAATTTCTTTGAGCACCTTTAAGTATGGTTTTTCTCTCTGATATTCGTATATCTACATGGCTGGGGCACCGACAAGGTAACACTTTCTTTGCGCACGAATGGCCTCTAAAGCTAAAACTTGATATACACAGATGGAGTGACAAATGTGGGTTCGTAAAACGAATGAAAATCAACACCTACACGTGACTAAATTCTGTCGAATAGACACGCACACAAGCCGAAGAACAGTGAACTCACTTCCTGATGACGATATACATTTAAATAGGGCCTACTACAAATCACGTAAAGCTTTGTTTTATAATATCTTTTTGTTTCTATATTAATTGTTAGATATCTCGTATAATAAAGATTGGGATTTAGGAAAATCAAGGTCTCTAAAAACAGATAAATATACATATCAATGCCCGTAGCGGCGATGATGACAACACAAAAGTAGATTAACGACGACGTAGCACTAATCGGACCAAAAAATAATTTAGCTAGGGTTCCTAATAGAGATGAGGATTATAAGCTTCACAAAAGGCAATCGTAGCAAGGTTACACACCCATGCTACGGTGCTTAGTTAGTTCAGAATGAGTAGTCACTTGCGCTAATTCTTTTCAAAGCATATGACATGAAATCGTCAAATGCTAACCTTCCGTGAAAAAATGGTAAGTGAAAAATGTTCTTAGCAACATCCTCCGGACTTTTGATCAACAGGTTTGCTTGTAATATCTACCTTGCTGCTTTGTCCTGAAAAACAAACATGGTATATTTGTTTACAAATGGTTCACAGAAACATCAAGCAAAAGACTCGGTACCTGGTGAAGTGGCTGGTCCCATTCTATTCTTAATCTCGGCAGCCATGGTCATAAAGGCTTGCTCAACATTGGTCGCATTTTTTGCACTCGTTTCGAGGAAGGGAACTTTTAAACTGTCTGCATATTCCTGAATGAAATAATCATTTGATTTCAATAGGCAGTGATTCACCACCCAATCTGCATTTTTCTATACCTTCATACGAACATATGTGCTCTAGTTAATGAGCAGGATAGGTTCATGGGGTATGTTTTGCAAACGACATTGTAAACAAACTTTTACAACACATCTATACCCCAATTCCCCAACTCGTATGCCTTATGTTAGACCCTAAACTTGCCAGCTAATTTCACAAACATATTGTCGTGTCAATATGGGTAGAATGAAGCTTGAAACGGGAAATAATACAACCATTAGAGAACCCAAGCAAGGATTCCATTGTTTCCATTATTATAAAGGTTTCAGCACCTTCTGCCCTTCTTGGTTTCCTGGATGAAACCCTGCAGGTTCAAAACACAGCCTATTACATTAAAGAAATTGAATTGTATCACTCAGTGTATAAATAGATTTTGGTCCTTCAGCACCCGATACACAAACTAATGTCGGCGTGTCGGACCACAGGAGTTGACGAAAGACAGAATGCTGGATTAGCGAGTTTCAACCTGTACTCGACAGTGTATTTTAGCAGCCTCATCGAGTAGTTTTATTGTATAGTAGCATATTAATACCGTAATAATAACAGACATGTTTTTATATATAACATCGCAGTATATTCTTGTTGATTTTCCCATACTTCGATTCGACTTCAAGGAATATTTCAATACCCATGGACAGGATACAAAACCCCTTGGCACAAAGGTTCACAGAACATTTTTAATTTACATCATAAGTTAGTTTTGATATGTTGAGTATTACCTTTGCAGTAGTGTAATCAACAACTTTTTTGGTTGTTAAATCGCACTTGTTTCCAACAAGTAACTTGTTTACGTTCTCACTTGCATAACGATCGATTTTCTGAAGCCATTGCTTAACATTGGTGAAAGATTCCTTTTTCGAAACGAAAAGAACTATATTTTAACGAAATTTTATTATTGATGCAACAATCATTAAAAGTGTAATGGAGTACTCTTGTGCTCGATATAGAACATGGTTCTTATAAAAAATTTATAACTTTACAAGCACTTTACCTGGTCAGTAACGTCATACACAACAATTATTCCGTGTGCACCTCTGTAATAACTGGAAGTGATTGTACGAAACCTTTCTTGTCCTGCCGTGTCCCACTGTTAAAAGAGTTTGTCAATCGAATGAATGAAAATCAATGTGAAATAAATAAGACAAGTGAAATAAATTTCTTGTGAGTAATCAATAGCGTTCCATTTGTGCTTTTATATATTTAAATTGTGTTGTCACTAATTGTAAATGGCGAGAAATTCGGCACCCAATAGTCAATAGTGCCATCTTTGGTCAATACTCGCTATATGTCAATATTAATAGCTGTATTGTGAAGATACATCGTGGCGAAAAAATATATGAATGTCCTGAAAGGCCACTGAACAAAAGTGGAAACTGAATTTTACTATTTTTTAATAAAATAAACTGGATCAACATGGCCTATTATGGAGAAAAAATAATTGAATGTTCATGCATTTATAATCATTCGCCTTTTTATGACATTTACAGATTTATGATCACTTCAAAATCCTCCCTTGGTAGGCTATTTTAAGATCTTCTCCCCTAAACAACTAACCTTTTTGGCAATTAAACATCCTAAGATTGTCTAGGGGGGAGTATGAAAATTAGCTCCAAGTTTATAACTATTCCTAATATAACTCACAGTACCCTCTATTGGGCTATTTTGGTTACAAATTTGCTATTTTCAGTGCTTCAGCTTCCTATTTTCAGGAATTTGGATCTGGCAACTCTGCATAAGAGTTGTAGCGGTACTTACAATCTGTAATTTTATCGTCTTTCCGTCAAGCTCTATTGTTCTAATTTTGAAATCAACTCCGATAGTGCTGATGTAGCTTTCAGTATATGTGTCATCCTGTTGAAAAAGGTGACATTTGTTTTACTCTAGTTTTTAATCATCATACAGATACATTTCAATATATTGTAACCCTAAAAGCAATTCATGTTCATGATGATCATCATCCTTTCACTAGGCTACACCAACAAAAAATCATTCAATAAATTGTCCATATTTTTTATATCACATTCATCAATTCTATGGGCTGTTAGTATAACACCTAATCCCACAGTAATGATTCATCAACCGGTGTAATGATTTCATTTGTAATAAATATACACATTGATATACCAAGAAACATCCCATTACTTTCGAACTGTCTTACCGCAAATCTTAACAACAGGCATGACTTTCCAACCCCTGAGTCGCCAATCAGAAGAAGTTTGAAAAGATAGTCACTGAAATTAAAGAAATTCCTTAGCATTGAAATAAACAGCTATCTTTAAGCTGGCACGAATACTTACTATTCTGGATTCATTTTTGTAACAACCTGCTATCGATACAACAACTTCTTCAGAAAATATGTGCAATTAATATATTTCTATGTATATATAAATTTTATTTGTAAATAATAACTGAAATATCAATAAGAAATTGTGGTTTATCAAAAGGTATTTTAAAAGAACTGAATAACTGTGATCCCTCCGGAGTCCCTGTTACGAAATTATAATTAAGAGATGAGAAAAAAAGCATTAAATCTCTATTTGTAACCCAGAATGCTATTCACACATTCACTGGACCCTCGATGAAACAGACTGTGAGCAGGATATCATATTAACAGGACTGAATCGGACTTGGAAGAGTGACTGTACCCTAACCAAACAGAACCGGGTTTTTGTACGACTTTTTAACTTGAACCCACATATTCAATACTCCCGTTCTTCTCAATTACAACAAAGCCCTCTTTAAAAATCTAGTCAACAGTGTGTGCAAGTTCATGGTTGGCCATTAAAACAATCTAACGTGTAATTTTGAAAAACACTGATATATTTCTTCTACTATGTCATCCTCACTCTGGGAACTGATTCTAATTACTTCTCTAAGTTCATCTTCTCCCAAAACCTACTTTGAGAAGAACATGATGACGTGCGATACATGCCACCATTTATTTTCAACTGATCTTCTTCCATTCATCCCCCTTAATTCACGTCATAATCTAACAAAACATTCGTGAACTCGTGAAATCACATCCCAAGTTCCCTCAGTAAGGTCTCGACTACCAGACCGATTTTTCCGCGTTTGCGATTTACGTCTACAGGAATTTAAGATTTCATTTCAAGCGATAATATACAGTAGAAATTATAGTCTATTATCCCTAGTTGTTATTGTCCTAAAGGTTTCAAAATGTACGCCCTATGCCTACCACACAAAAAATACACCAACGACCATCTTTCATACAAAGGAAATGGCTTCTTTCTTGATAATATGACGTCACTAAAAAGACGTGGCATCAGCGAGTAAAAACAGTTATCGGCAGTCATGTGATACCTACCTAATGCAAAAAATTGTACAGTGCTAAATTTCGCAATTTCACATCAAAATGCACTATCCGAATACTAAATCTATGCAATTATGTACAAAGGGCATTACTTAATATATTTCATTGAAAGACCCTAACGAACAAATAATACAACAGTCGTATCCCGGAAACTGAAAGTCGGCCATCTTGGTTCTGTTTGGCATTTCTGTGCATTCGAATTTAATCACAGAAACAATATTACGTGGCGTATTTTACTCAACGAAGATGACATGATATCTATGACATGATATCTAATACTGACACCCACCATTTTCTAAACGACCAAACGAGCTACTCTCACGGAAGTATTATAATTGGGCACTGCAGAGTGAAAATGCAAGACACGCTCCTTCCCATTCAATCAAAATTGAAGTGTAAATGATGTGGTTACTTTATCTCACTTATAATTTCTGTGTTTGTGTAGTATGACAGTAATTTCAACAGGTCATATTTAGAATTCTTCGTATTCCGAGCAACCTTTCACCCCACCAATCTGAGTAGAGTGCCTATATTCGGAATTCCACTCCACATCAGACCTTTAAAGTACCTCGAGTTGGCGTGCTGATTCTGTCGCGGAAATTCTAATTGCTGATGTTGTGTGTAAACTACATTTATAAAAAGCACATGCGAGTACATTTTCACAAACTTTGAAGTAAATTTTCGAATTCTCAAACTGTGGTCATTCGATTCGGATTCAAATCAGCATTTTGTATTACTTGGGACTAGACTTGAGACTCATACCTTTATACCTGCTGCCAAACTCGAAAACTGTTTATGATATGGATCAATTGGCTACATCACTATTTTTAGTTCCTGCAGCTGCTCGAATTTACAGAATAACAGACCAATTTAGAGTCTAAGTTCATTTACACACAAGAGAACAACATCTGCATTTTTCTTCCTCCATTAGCCTCTCATCAGTTTTATAACATGTGTATGCGGCACGTATAGAGCTGTAAGGAAATCAAATGTTTACAAAACAATTAGAAACGTGTTTTTTGACCGTGGTATTTTGCTTTCGGATAGACCTGTTTGAATACGATACTATATTGTGGGGCCTGCTGTGGTAAAGAGAGAGCCGGTAAACGAAACGGAATTATTCTTACTTCATTATTTGCACGCTGTCGCACAACGCAGTATTGCTAATCGATGACCGCATCTGGAAACAAAACAAAGAACAGGATCTACTGGTCACAAGAATGATTTAACAACTTATACGAATTCCCTGTAGCTATGGTGAGTTGAATACAACGAATTTGTTTTACTATTGTAAATTTCGTGCTGTATTTTCCATATCACTTAAGGTTTTGATAGCGTCTTTTAACTGTTTACTCACTTGCGAGGTTGAGTTTGCTTCGTCGTAGTCGTCAGCACAAGTTACGAAGTGGATAAAAATAATGTAATAAATAAACTTGCGTGTGTGGCATATTAAAAAAAGTCAATAAGAATGCGTCCTCTCTCTCTTGCATTTCTCTTAATCGCAAGGTAATTTTATTCTAATAAGGAGTGAAATTGCCGCACTTGCTTTGCTGTTAATGCCCAACCAATTGTGGTTTACATAAGCAATGAATGGAGTGAAGTGTTGTGTTAGCAATCGTTTTTCTTTCCATTGCTTGTAGAAGTTTGAGGAGGCAGGGGATGCTGAAAGTAATTGTTTAGAAGGTCCTAGCACTGTTGAACTAGATGCAAGTGAAAGAAAACCTCTCATTGAATGTCAAATGAATGCAGATATGAAGGACAGGTACTGATGTTGTTTATATATACACCTGAAATACTTCTCTAAACTATAAACCTAAATATTTACTATGTAACTTTCTAACAACCTATGTAACTATGTAACTAGACTTGTGTTGTAACAAATAGTACTTATTCATTATTATTTAGAATGCAAAGAATTCCTTAATTTATTTCAAAGACTTTTATATATCATGAAAGATAACTTATAGCATAACTGGGTGTTGCATTATGGGAATAGAAAAATTCTAAATCCAGCTATTATATAGGTGAAAATGAATGCAGGATCCACAAGCAAAAATATTGCAACATAATTTGAAAATTGCAAATTCATTAGGCATATTACAAGCTACAAATATGTATAAATTACTTAATAACACACATTTTTTAACATTACATAAATTATTTAGTTCCTAACTTTCAAAAAATAGAAATTCCTTTTATGTAGTTATGAAAGCATACATATAAGGATATTATTTATACAAACCTCCTTCTCACAAAACTTAAAATAATAGTTGGTGAAAATGGAATATTATTTAACTGTTTACCGCGAATGATGGAATTACGAGTTTTATTCTACTCATACATTCATGAACACTAAAAGAAATATTACTGATGAAGTTTCAAATTTTTCTACTATGCAGCAAATTTTGATTGCTGATGATGGAAGTGACGTAATGCCAACTCATTATTTTGGCTAGAGGTTTTAATAATTTTGAAAATTTTATTGCAGATATAACATTTCTTTTATGATCTTTTATTTACTTGGATTGGGAAGTCTATTACCATGGAATTTTTTCATTACTGCCAATGAGGTGAGCATAATTTTGACTGTAGTATTCCTTTCTTATTCTGTAAATAACAAAGCATTCCATTAATTTCAGTATTGGATGTACAAACTGAGAGATGTAACTAATTCCACCAACTCCACAACAACAGTTCCTCCCGTGTCAGCAACACAAGCTTATGGAAATGCCACTCAGCATGACTACTCCAACGAAACTGCAATCCCAACCTATAACAGTCAGCAACTGTTATTTATGAATGCTCTGTCCATATGTGCAATGCTTCCGAATGTTGTATTCCAATTTTTGAATACTTTATTGCAAAAAGGGTGCGTGTTTTGTAATATGGATTACTTTATATTATTACGGCCTTAATAAGCTAATTCCATAAACCGTTTTATTTGTTTCCAGCATTCCACAAAATGTTCGTGTTTTGGGAACATTATTTTTGATGGTGTTACTGTTTGGATTCACAGAAGCCTTAGTTCGAGTACAAATGAATTTTATTATTGATGGTGCAGTAGCAGACATAATAAATCTATCTTCTTTCTTTTGTAGATTGATGTATCATCATGGCAATATACATTTTTTGTGATAACTCTTATAACAGTGGCTCTTATCAACTCCTGCTCAGCCATATTCCAATCCAGCGTATTCGGGTTAGCTGCCTGTTTCCCGAGAAAATACTCTGGTGCTGTGATGGCTGGCCAGGTAAGTCTTCAGATAATTTTTTTATATACCTTATATCAATATATGTACAACTCCCATTGTTATGTGATGCGTAGGCATGACAAAGATAGTTGGAAAAAGTCTACTTGAGGTTAAATTTTCTTATTATCAACTTTTTAAAAATATTGTGCTCTCTCAGGGAATGGGAGGCGTGTTTGCTGCGTTGGCTATGATTGGAGCACTGACTTGTAAGTTACTACCCATTTTCTGTATGTATGTACAAGACTTACTGATGCCCTAAGGATACGAGTAAGTCCTAGTACATGTATAAAAGCTATTTATTTTGTTTGTGTATTTAGATAGTAGCGGTCCTATCGACAGCGCCTTCATCTACTTTCTAACTGCGATCGTTGTACTTACCGTGACCATGGTTATGTACGGCTTACTCTTAAAGCAGGCAAGTAAAATAACATGATAATATGACCAGTAACATTACCACTCTAATTAATCTCTTATCTAACAACATAAAGTTACATTCTATTTCCAGGAATTCTATCAATATTACAGTATTGTACTGCAAGGCAACAGGGAAGGAAAGGAAGGTGACTTACTTTGGAAATGTTTAATTCTCAATAGACACATATCAATTTAACATGATGTTCATTCAAGTGACACAGAGGCCAAACACTCGTGCCCTTCGGGTTTATATTTACTATGCTCCATTGCATAAATACATGGTACGAGATGTAACATGTAAAAGGGAGTGGCCTAGCAAAGTACCATGTGCGTTGTATCATGGAATGTTTTGCAGAAGTGCTAAATATTCATTTGATATGATTTCACAAGTGACATTTTATAATGTAACTTGAACTAATTATATAAAGCTAGTGAATGGACTTTGCCATAAATAAGTATGTTCAAGTTCCATTTTGTGTAAGCCATAAAATGATGGCAGCAATTTCATGTAGCATAAACTTCACAATGCTCGATCATAATATGTTTTCATTTGAAACGGTATTTTGCCTTCAAAAAAACGAACTAATGTATTATTGCTGTGTTAGTTTCGAAATGCTGAATCAGTGTTTTTTTTCACACGGCTAAACTGCAGCAATGGAGATGGGAACACTTTTGTGACAAGGAAATTCCCTCTTTGTACATGATCCTATCTGTACCATGTCACTTTGCAATGGGTACATAGTATATTAAAGTAAAAATAACATATCGGAATTTTCGGCCCACATGTTTAACTCGTTGTCAATGTGTACAAAGTTTCCCTGGAGGAAAAGCAGAGGCTGAATATAAATGGAGAAGATGAAGCCAATCAAATTTTCATTACAAAAAAGGAATATTCCGAAGAGGACGAAGATTCGTGTCTCAATGTTGTCAGAAACAATGCAGAGATTACGGTACATTGTATATATTTTTATGCAGATGATTGCTAACTGCTGCATTGCGGTGCAGTTGTGAAAAGAAATTGGAATAGAGATTTTACTTGAAATGCTGTATATATTAAGCATATATTAACATTTTACATTAATTGCTTCATTTTGTTCCTATTTTGATGGCCTAGAATTGATATTTGGGTACTTAGTAGGCTTTTCCTCAAGTACTCATTACTCCTATCAAAACAAATTGCTTTATCACTTACTTCCAGCCATCAAAAGAACATTCTACGCCCATCGCATCTGTGGTACGGAAGATATGGCTACATATGTTCTGCATCGTTTTTACCTTCTTCATAACGCTGTCTTGCTACCCTGCAATAACAGCCAACATTAATTCAATGACATCTGGCGCAGAGTGGAATGGTAAAAATATTTGTTGCCATATTTTTAAAGACTGCAGAAGAGAAAATACATCAATAATCACTTGTGCTAATGATAAAAACTTATTTCAGATGTGTACTTCTCACCAGTGTGCTGCTTTCTGTTGTTCAACTTGTCTGATTGGCTGGGAAGGACTTCAGCTTCTTATCTGCATTATGTAAGATACTTTACTTTGAAGACTCTTAAGTTTCTCACACAATAACTAATTTTGTGAAAAGGGGAAACTTATAGGACCATGATGATTATATTATTTTACAGCCTTCACCAAAAAACAAATTGGCACTGTTCATCTTGACTTTGACTCGCTTATGTTTCCCATTTTTGTTTGCCTACTGCAACGTTCAGCCTCGTTCACTTCCGGTCTTCTTTACAAACGACATTTATTTTATCGTGTTCATGTTCTTTTTCGGCATATCCAACGGTCACATCAGCACACTGTGCATGCAATATGGGCCAAAGTGAGTCGGTGTAATATTTTAATTTTACAGCGTTAGTTATTTAGCTAATATTGTCCGACTGTTCTAATTCTAATTTACATCTTACCAGAGAAGTACCACATAACGATGCTGCCACGGCTGGATCCATGCTAGCTTTCATGATTTCGGTGGGATTATTTGCAGGCGCAGGAGCTTCTTTCCTTGTCAAATCTCTGATTTAAAATATTACTTCCAAAATGTATTTAATTATTCTTCTATGGTGATTCAAAATATGCTGCTGATCAAAATCAATATTCTACAACTATTGCTACTTCTCCTTGTATATTACTACGGTGTGCCAAGCAATTCATACATTGTATTTTCTAATATTTGTAATGTTAAGTTAATGTTGTGAATTATGATCAGCCTTGATTTTGCCGTTGTTGTCGCCTCATTTTCATTTCATACAGTGGCAGATGCTTTTAAACTTTTTTAAGAATTGTTTTTGAGACTAATTATATATATGTGTCAAGGTTTTACATGATATATATTAGCAACGCTGCTATTATTTTGTCCAAATTGTACTAGATTATCATGATTTTTTTGAATTTGAAAACACTTGTAATTAAAATAGCAGTATTTTAAGCTATATGGATAGCAGTTAAAACTTACTTGAAATCAACGTTCTCTCTAAGGTGCGCGTGACCCCGCAATCGCGATATCAGTTCCGTGCATATTTAAATTTAGTTGCTTGTTTAAATTCACAAAATTCCATTGCACTGTACACTCTTAAAAACGAAAGACAGGCTAAAAATTGAAGTCATGAAAATTACAACTTCACTGCATGAAAATTCAATATTGCATATATTTTTTGCTCAATGCATCAAAATTTCTGCTCAGTTGTTAGAAAAATTAGAGGGAACGTTGCTCTAAATGTACCGGTTTTTGTTTGCTGAAAGTGGAAGATACTTCCTCAATCCATCCTTTACCTTGTATCTTTTATCGTAGGGCAATGCGGAGTTACATATACCTGTTTGGAAAACTTGAAGTAGTTTTGATTTGGTACTATTTTCCATTATTTGTTTTAAACTTTAGGCAGTGGTCGCAAATTTATCATATATATACTTGGTTCGACGTTGGTGTCCAATTTGCCTCTAGTTTTGAAATTCCATTTTAGAGCAGATAATTTCTAGTAGGGAATATTTATCAATACAATTTTGAAGATTATTTTTGTGTCTCTATAGCATAACATGAGGTATCAAGGTAGCATGCTGTGTAGAACTGCGAGTCCTATATTAATATGGAGGGTTTCGCTTTCGGATATGTAACATTTTTTTTCTCTTGCTACCAGGCAGTACGAAAATAATAGAATCCTTCTCGCTAGCGCCATCTAGAGCCGTAATGCGCGACTGTTCGATTAACCCTAGGTGCTGAACATATACAAGTCACGTAAAAGCTGAGCATGGCCGAATTATATCCAACCTAAGAAAATAATTTACCTTACCAAGAGGTTGCCAGAGCCGGAACCACCTCCATGTCCTTGAGCAAAACACAATCTCCTAGCTATCAGTCTCAGCCCAGCTGTTAAATAAGGTATCGGATAAGTCGCGATCACTGCAGTGACCATGGTGAACTATAATATGGTTACCACTCGTCAATAACTATAGGTGCTACCACCACGCAAGCTACCATCACGACCTTCCGGCCTTCATTGTCTGGTGTTTTACATCTTTCATTAAAATACATTCACGTGATTATCTATCCCGGCAAGTGAAACGATGTTTTCAGAGAATAAAGCAGTTAGAAATGATTATGTCATGAAAGCTAGTAACATTGATCACCGATTTAATAAAATACTAGTCGAGAAAATGAGTCTGTTGAAGTGGTAACTTGTAAGCGACGATGTCGAAACCCATTGCAGTAGTTGATCAGCAACATATTCGAAATCAAAGAAATTGCTTTGTCGTATTTTGGCAATATACTAAAGGTTCATTTTGATTCCTTAAATAAGATGAATCATTGATCGTGGAATATCTACATTTATTGCAAAAATTATTTGTGGATGTAATATACATCTTATAGTTGTTTTTTTAGCATTATTCTGTATCCTCCAGGAGGGGGACACTTCTACTAATTATATATAGAACTTTACTGAACTAATGAACGTCAGAGTCAGTTTCAATTATAATTGGCGAGAGTAGTGACATTTTTATTCTGTAATATCTGATTTAAGAGGTACTTGCTTATAACAATGAGGGTCATGTTTGATTTGAATGATCATTCTGTGAGAAAAACGTTCTTCGTAAATTCGACGTGACTTTCGCTCGTAAAGTCACTCATCTGGACTGTAAATACGTCAAAAAAACCCACCCTCATGATACAACAGCCACTTCAACTTATCATAAATAAACTTCAAACAAAAATCCAAAATTTAAATGATGGCTGTATTTGGCATTATTAATTTCCGATCTGATGATAGGTAACTAATGAAACGAGGACGAGGAGATTAATAATTAGACGGGATATCCGGATACTACCTACACTTTATACACGGGAAATAGACACTTCTTTTCAGCATACCGATCAATTCTGTGCACTTGTTCAAATACTGAGACTAGGAACTGATGTGATAAGAATGGGTAGTTCAAAAATTATACCTAAGCTTATGACAGCTTCACCGGAAACGTTCACATAGGACCATACATTACTTTTTAGCCAAGTGCATTATGAAATAGGATTAAATTGCCGTTCTAAATTCATCCACACCCTCTCATCAACCGATTATCACGTCTATTTTAGGATTCTGTGACAGAATTAAAGCTTCGCCTAGGAAATTACATCTGAGTAGCCAGTAATTTTGCTGTACTACCTGGGAAAACTTATAAAGCAATGACGTTTTACAATTATGCCCTATGAAAACAACCTAATATTAGCACATCAACACCTATATCACTAAATCGAAAAGTGGATAATTTATTTCGACCGCAGTTGGCGAAGCTATCCGTATATAGATTCATTTCAGACACACCGATAAATATTGCGGCGATGTTGGTTTTATGTAAAGATAAGTACAGCAAATTAAAAATTCTTGAAACCCGCTTTTTTACCTTACACAGTACAATTCAAATGAACCCATTGCAACGAATGCATATACATATCCTAAAGTAGGACGGGATAATGTGATATGTGCCACTCGTGGGGTTGCACGGTACCAAGTAGCCAATGGTCATATCGATAAATGATATTATAATGGCCATGCAGGTACATTAAAAGTAATTCGCATGTGTTTGGTTTCGCAACTGAATTATCTTAATGTCTGATCACGGGTTTCATGACGAAACCGAAAGCAAAATGTCTCGTGTTACCTAATCAGAGGTAACCCAGTTGCATGTTGCACTTATATTTACTTGATACGTTAAGTCAACTTTAGTTGAGAGAAGTTTGAATGATTGTGGTATTTCCCAGTGTAGTGAATTATCATCACAATCACTGATAAACGTACTTTTTATCATATCACCAATCCGACCAGGTATCGGATAAGTGATCTTTATCTTCGAAATTTCGAAAAACGATTAACATTTACTATTTACGTCACCCAAACCCTGCTAGTTATCGAGTTTCGAAAAGATTTCAAAGAAAACACAATATTTTTTACAAATAAAAGAACACGGCCGGTTTAATATTGTCAAAAACCCGAACTGTGCATTTCTAAAAGCAAAATAATACAAATCGAAATAACCTTTATAGCAACCGAAAATCGAAATGAAAATGCACGCTGAAAAGGCAAGTATGACCCTCTCATACTGAACTGCGGGATTTCATAACTGGAAGTAATATTAAAATTATGAGCATTTTTATCTTCATATTTCAACGTATCTGGATTACCGTGAAAGTGAACGTGCTCTGAGATACAGCCAAGATATTTTTTGCCATTGTGATTAATTACAAGGCAATGAAGTCAGCCTTGACTCTTGACTCGTGTATTGCGAATGGTATAATATAATTTTCTCTGCAATACAATATTAAATTTCGAGTAACTGTGCCATTAAGTCCGCCAGTTGAAATCACGTTTTACATTACTCATCTTTAGATTTCATCGGACCCCACGTTTACCCCGAATTCACGCATTGTTCGTTTTTTGATTTATCCAGTCAGTTAAAAATGAATGAAGTCTTGAGTAAGATTGATGAAGACTGATTTTTAAACTCATTTCAAATGCGTTTCTGCGAAGATTGTCTAACAACTAAACCAGGTCTGGTATAGAAAAACATTGACTAGTCACTTATCAAGTTGAAAATAGCATGCAGCTTGTACACCCTTATACATATTCAGAGGCCCTGCCCTAGCAGTATCTTCAGTTTCAGCTGAAATACTATACACAAGGAAAACTACAATACATAACCAAATATATTGTAATAGCAAACCTGATATAACCTTACCAAACCTGATCTGCATGGATTTTTCATTTAGGTGCAAATACAAATTCCTATATAGTCGACGGAAATTAAATTGAATGAAAATTAAATTAAATTAAATTGAATGCTGCACACGAAATGTCGTTCGCAACTTTCCCGCCAAATTGTGTCATTGGTAGCAAGGGTTCCGTGTGATGTTTTCCGCAGAATAAATATACAATTTAAAAGTGAACACGTTATACCTAATTCAAAATTATTGTGAGTACCGTAAAGGAGTTTATGATGTCACGCTCAATAATAGCCTGGGAATCTTTTGAAGTTTTATTAATAGCTGTCTGAACCGAGGGAAAGTTTGGAATGAAATGACAATAATGAAATATGTGCTATATCAGATTCTAGCATACTAGGTAATTAGAGCGCAATAATTTACAGATCAAGTTAAACGTGTATCGTCATTCAAATCTCATTAGATACTCTTCAATACAGCATATATATATATATATTATTAATATGTACAAAATACTCGTCTAGCTTCCCCGTTCAAGAATTCCCGATATTTGCATACCACTAAGTCGTGACTACGGGAATTTTATTTCGATATGTAACCTTTGTTTGTACTTAAGTTGCGTCAGGGAGTGTTCTACGTCAGAACTTTAAAAATACATACCAGGTGAGAAACATGAAATGTGTACACGAATGCGCTTTAAAATGATGTCACGCCAAAATAACATATGCTTTCTGTGAATGAAGTATAAATATGAACCTTCCACATAGAAAATCATGTTAAATTTATGTGCTGAGGGGGATTTATATTTGTATCGCAGATCGGTGTGACCTATGTAGACTAACAGATAATATTGAAATCTAACGCTGTCTAGTGACATTTTGTACCACGTTTCATTTTCAGTTGACGTAGCAAATGATATACATCTTTGCGTATGTAAATGCTTGCTTTCACAGGCTTGCTTTCACAAATGTTTGCTTTCAGAATTAGAATTATACCTGTTATTTTTCCTGTTTATTTAAGTAAGGGATTACCCCGCCTCCAACTCAACCAATGCAATGTCTGCATTCCTCTGACTTTCACACCCATATTGCACGCTATCTCTCAACGATGCAATATTCAAATGAGTTTTTCTCCGACCGAAACAAAGACTGTTTACTCTATTTGATTACCAAGACGCTCAACAAAAGTGGCACCTGTTTTCTGGTAATAAACTGCAGTATAGCTGACAAGGGGGATTAGAGGCAATATCTTCAATATAATGAAATACGTCTCTTATTTATTAAAGACAGCCCCCAACTTACGCACATGTCATACGGATATGTGTGGTTATTTAAATCGGAATTAAAGTTTCAGTTTATTAATTTTGGCCCAGGGCTTATTTACGGGAAACACCAGTACAAGTCGGCATTTTGAAGATAGGGGTCAAAAGAGGGCTTGCGTCTTGCAGATACGGATCAATCGTGTATGACTGGGCCAAGAATCGAACGGTACTATACTTATAAACGTTTTAATTAGTTTGAATTTCGCTACAAAACGTGATTCTAAAGAGGTCATGGAACGACAAAGTGTCTTACGACGGGGTTTTTTCGTCACAAAGTCAGCACTGTTTACCAATATTTATGTTATTGCAACAAGGTCGTCCGGTAGTTTGAACAACCACTGAAAGTATAAAATCATGCAAACATACTACGTAGTTTTTTTCGTCTTGAATTTGAATTTTGACATGCCACGATGATCGTAGGCCAATAACATGATACTAAATTGGGAAAGGGCATCGTCGCTTGAAACCCTTGAACAAGATGACTAAATAATGACTATGTAATGAGGCACAAATTTTATAGTTTATGAGCTTTGTTTGTCCCTTGTAGGTCGCGCATATGATATCAAAATTAGTCCGTGCACCCCGCAGGGCTTTACCACATATCGCTTTCAAACGAGTAACGATCTGGGATCTATCATAATAGAAGTTTTTCCTGTGCAGTATTGGAGTTTGTAATAAAACTATATAATAGTACCTCACGTCTTTTTTAGATTTATTTTTTGTAATATCACAAAATTAAGTCAGCCATGGCCGTGGCAAGCTTTGATTGCGTCCAGAGCATAACCCGAATTTGGCGTCCCATAAATAATTCCAATCATTAACTATTGCCCCTTCGGCGACCAGGATACCCCTGTAATTATGACCCTAAACTCATCGGTTTGATTACTTCATCGCTGTCCGATCTTACTGGAGGATAAACTTTCTGTGAACCGGGATGCGATGTGCTAACGTTATGTAGTATATGAATGCAATTTTACAGAATTACAAAGAGCCTTTATCCTTCCGAATCTAACTGCAGTTTGACCGGATACTACAATCTATCATGTACGGCTAATCACAATGAGAATTTCAAATAATGGGGTTCTTTCTCCGTCAGATAATAGCCTTAACCACGATTTCACACTTCTAAGAATTGTACGGGAGTAGATCACAGCCAGCAACCGATCTGTTATTAGCACAATTAATTACAAGCGCTAGACGAGCCGCATATCCGGCAAAAGCTATGTTTTTCAGTTTAAAGTGCTTAAGTACGTTATTTTATATAAAAATATTCTGTCAGTTCTGTGTCGTTACCTCTTGAGATATAACGACCCGCCATTGCCAATTAATGACGAGCACGAGCCAATATGCTTCTGTCTACGTATACCCTTCTGCGAATTGCAAAAAAATATGGTGAGATTTCGTGTGTCAGTGTTGCTTATTTTAAAAGGTATTAGTCGGAAAATTACGCACGAGACACGAAAAAAAAATCTTTTAATTTCTCAAAATATTCTTACGTTGTCAGTCTCCAATACAATAATATCTCTAAACGTTGTAGGCCTACTTATAATGCAGTAAAACACAGACGAAAAGTTCAGAAATAGCATTTCGAATAACGAGTACTGCATATATAAACGAGATACAATTTGAAATTGATATCACTAGCAAGAGAAGGTCGCACAGACGGGTCTTATGAAGTGTGTTTATTATGACATCTATGTACTTTACTTTCGCAATGCATTTTACTGCTATCAGTTATCACTACTACTAAGAAACAAATTAGCAATACGTTATCCGAGTATTGTCGCGGTGTTATACACATCTTCCATCATCATATATCACAGAAATTCCGCGAGTTCCCGTAGAGCCAAATGCAAGGGGAAAAATATTATTGGTCTACCGAGAACTTGAAAAATATAAAGTAAATAAACTACAGTGTCAAGCTTAGAGAGAATAGCGATGTGTGTTTGCGTGAAATCTGTACTCACGGATATCCGATGAGAAAAAATGAACAATAGAGAAAGGATTTGTACTAGGAATTCAAGAGGAATCTTTTTCTCCCGATTATAAAGCGAGGTACTGCAAGGCAGTGTACGTGATATTTTGGTTACTCAGACCGCGGTAGGATGTTTTTTTCTCCTCCAATAGAATGCGAATCGTTAAGTAATTTTTCGAATTTGTAAGCGATAGGAAATGCCGTAAGCGGGATAAACGGTATAATCGTGAATACAACTTAAGAAAGGATCAGGCAGCTAAGCATATTTTAATTCTAGATTACAAAGAAAATCCGCTCATTTCAATTCTTTGTTATATTTAGTCGTTGCTGAATTTATTGTAGCCCTACCCGCAAAACCTCCTCTCATATCGCTGAGATTTGATCCTTCAGAGCATCGTGCAACCGTAAGTATAGCAATTTAGGGTTTCTATTACCTTATATACTGTTGTCTGAATAGTTATAATTGATGAAATATTTGAGGTTTTTTTAAAGTGAAGACATGTGAGCGCATGGCGCTACCCAATCACAAAAGCTTATGATAAATCCTAGAACCATGTAGATCACTTGAGGAGTACGCTAAAATAAGTTGATAAAATATTGCATCGTTTTACTGGGGATTCTGAGATGTATCAGGGAATAAAAGGGAGTTGGCTTGCAAGCCACTAATGTAATGAATTGCATATATATCGCATCTAACGATAACGGGCTATAATAAATTTCCTATTTCTACGTATCCAGGTCGAACGACTGCAACTAGATCGACCGACATTGCGAAACCATGAAGATGGTAGATAAATTAATGCTGCTAATCGTGGTAGCATCATCGATAATGGCTGGTAAGATATTATCGATTGCTGAGTATTAAAAAATGACTGATTATTAAACATTATAGTTCTGATAAACAATATGTATTGATAATATTATGTACTGTGTTACTATTGCAGCTAACGCGATGTACAATCCCTACGGGTCGCATTATCCAAATAATGGCTATAATCCATACGCGAACGTGCAACAGCATCAGCAGCCTTACCACAATCCAAATGCATACCGCAATTACGGATATGCACAAAACGGTTACCCAAGTCATCAGACCCAAAACTCCGGACCATACTTTTATAACGGGTACCAATACGCCCAGCAGCGACCAGTACAACACTACACATATCAGAACGCATACAATCCAAACAGCGCTGGAAACCCGGTACCAAACCAATACCAAAACGAAGTATCTTACTACAATCAAAATCAACAGCCACAATACCAAAGTCAGCAAGCTACACCCAATGCTTATCTCAATCAAGGATCAACCTATACACAGAATCCTATATCACAAAGTGGTGCACCGCCAGTTGTCATCAGTGCGGGAAACACTTACATTGAACCAAGTCCCAAAACTCCCACAACCGAATGTGTGATGGCCGATCAATATAAGGAACTTTGCGTATATTACGGAATTACGGAGGAGGAATGCGCAAGAGAGAGTGAGATTTTATTTGTTTTTGAATGCTTTTCAACGTATTTTTAACTTAACGCTCAAAGGCGAAACTAACTACCGGGGATTATCATATGGACATAACTTTGATATAACGGTCAACGCCCTTATCGATAGCGCGAAAAAGGTTCCATTAACGAGAGCTTCGGTATTTGATATGATGATATTTTGCAAGCGGATCTTACCGCGCTAAACAAGGTGATAATCCACCGTCGTGTCAACGAGAACATGCTAACAATTTGTAGCTACTTAAAAGTCATGGTAGGTAGCTATTATGCATCACCACCACTGCAGTAAAGTTTAATTGTAGCAGGAAGTCGACAAGCGTGAAAAAATATCCACTTGTTCTTCCGCTGTAAATAATGCAGATCAGAAGATCGTTATCGTTCAATGAACCGAGTGCAATTAACATTAAGTAAAGATTAAGATCGTCTTGGTGATAATCTAATCATTATCGTATCATTATAAAAACTGTTATTCCCTTTTAACTTGAAAATGACGGTATGTGTGACGACGCAAATTATTCTCTATTCAGATTGTTGCTGGGACTCAACATCTGCGAATAGTCCATGGTGCTACAAACCTATCACGACACAAAACAATGACCGACAGACAGCATCAATATCTGCGGCAGCACCGGCTCCTTTGTATCAACAAACGACACAAGATCGCCGAGTCTGTCTCAGGAGTTCCTATAGACTTCGCGAGTCGTGTACTGAACTTGGATGTTGTTATGATACCACAGACAATATATGCTACTACAAACAAGGTATACATAAAGCATTGCGAACTTCTATTTTTTTACCGTATTCTCTACTAGTCCAAATATCAAGTGTTGAAAAATGCCGAGTAGCATTTTAAGATCATGAGAAATAACCTGCTTATGATTTGTTTGCAGAGAACTCAGACACATGTCCCGAGCTAAATGTAGAGAAGAGTAAAAGACAGTGCCGTTTGCCTCAAGGTCCTGTAAAAGTTTGCGGATACCCCCAAATATCTTCAATCGATTGTGTAGGTATGGGATGCTGTTACGGAATGATTGACTCTGACCCAGTATGCTATGAAAATGAAGGTAAGTTTTCAAATCGTGACGAGAAAATCCGAGAATATGAATTGAATATTGAATGAGAATATAAATGTGTCACGAAGAGTGTTCAAATCTGTTATTGCACGCTTTTCATGTGCATGAATTAATATATGTTATTTAACTTCTCGAAGAGAGCTATGAAAACCGACAAGACCTTATTCAACCTTTGACCGGAGTATCGCTACCTGGAGCACAAGGAAATTTTGCCCCGACTGCACCAGCCAAAGTGAACCTCTTGGATATGTTGAAGGAGATGGAAAAAAAAATTAAGCCGACAGAAAAAATCAATTTGTTGAACCTATTGAAGAGCATTGAAACGTAAGTACATCGAGATCACAGCGGCTACTTAATCGAGGGCATTAGATCTCTAAACATTTGAAAATAAAATAGCATCCAACTATCATACATTTCACATCTTAATACAGTGGAAAAGAGATTGTTCCGAAAACTGCAATACAAAAACCGGCGGCACCCAAACTACGCCCGAAAGCTATTCCTCCGCCGACACTTCCTCCACCAAGATCACAGTATCAGTGCGACCCCAGGGGACGAGGATGTAAGATATTATTTATTCAATTTCATTTCATTTTCAATTCAATTTCATCAAAGTACGCTTTCAGGCGAGCAATAGCGAAAACATCTAAATCTTGTTCAAATATCACAAAGAATTTTTTGTAGAAAATAGACAGAAGCAAAGAAGACGATTCCGTAAACCAATTTTATGACAAAAAAATGTACCTGTCAAACACTATCACGACCTATTCTAATCCCTAACAGCAATGACACCGCAGGTCACAGCTTAAAGTATTATTAGGTTGCTAAGTTAACCTCATCATTCAGATAATTATTTAAACATGTTCACAAGTACAAGCACGGTCCCTATTCGCCCTTTGACACGAAATTCTTTTCGATTCGATCTGATCCGAGATTAGAACGTACTGCTTCATTAAGTAGAACATGACAATAGACTTGTCAGAAGATACCCTAATACGTCAATCAACAACACTTAATTAATCAGGAAATCTATTTATATATTAGCTGGCTATCCGCTTCGTACCTCATCTGTTGTCCGAGTTAAAAACATGGGAGCTAAACGACATGCAATATGAACACAATTCTGTCCTTGAAACGCACGTATTCAGCAGTACTGTTAGAATGTTTGTTATGGAAACAAATCCTCACGACCCACCCAATAGTGCCGCGTTATTGGTGAAATAGGGAGAAGATAGTGTTTTTAGTGTTAAGCGATATGATGTTTATACTAGCCATTGTTCAAAAAACAAGACCAGTTATTCATTGGAAGACAAATATCGTTAGCAAGTTGATATGCCCTAAGGTCACATTTCACATGTATCCGTATGCTCGTATGTATACGTATTCGGCATGAATCAAGCGTTCTACACATGCTCTGGTTCAGTGTTTACATTACGTCACTGCTGTAACCAGGACTGGATTGATAAGGCAAAGGGGGCAATTGTTCCAGGTCCCCAACCCAGACTAAGAACTTCCTTCATAAAAAATTGCCCTGGCGTGTGCATAGCCATGTGAATTATATATCATCATAACCTTATCTGTTATTCATATATTTGCAGGTAGGCTTGTTCCTGTTCGACAACGAATGTGCTTCCCACGAAAATGCGGAACTCCTGCTTTCACTCCTTCAAAGATCCCAAACAAGTTCGACCCCAAAAAAATTGTAGGAGGTACTAGGTAAGCTTTTGCAGAATTTTTTCATATAATAATACAAATGTAATGTATTATTCGTTTCTTGTATATTTAATATATATATGTCATTTGTGAACTTGCAATCATTTTTTCAGAGCATTCCCGTTCAGTCACCCATGGACTGTAATGATTCAAAAGAGAGAAGGCAACAAAACCTTCATTTGCGGCGCAACACTTATATGCAATCAGTGGCTTATAACGGCTGCCCATTGCCTCGATCAACAGACTGGATTTAAAAACACACCTGAGTAAGTCGAAGCGTTATAATGATAGGTTATTTTGACATGACCAGTTCAAATCATCTTATCTCTTATCTCTTTATTCATTAACATGACAACAAAACCATGGTCCAGAATGAAATTGATCAGATATGATCAGATTAGATTACAGCGAGCTCACGTAGTATGCATTACCGTATTAATCCTATCCTTAAAACCCTTTTTTATTTTCCTTCTTATCAAGTGATATAGACGTACGTCATTCCCGAAAAAATATCTTGACGGATAACGTATGCGCACCGCCCCGAGGGTTCATTAGGGTCATCAAAAAACCTTATCACATCCACGGAGTTGACAGGAAAATTGCGCGTATCAATATCTCGTTCGCACCAACGACAATTCGAATTATTTTATAGTTTATCTAATTGCACATTGCTGGAACAATCCCACATACCACCAGGCAAGAATAGGAAAAATTAATGCAACCAAATACGAATCGGAAGCTGCACAGCATAGCAGACTCAGCCTGTATAATAAAGGCAACGACGAAAATCATTTAGCTCGGGGCATAATTCAATCGTTTCTAATATCTCCGCGAGAATCTTTATACCTCGTTCCCGACAGAAATACGCACAATTACTGGAAATGGAATGTCCAATGCAAATATTTACGCAGAAGTCAAAAAGTATTTTTTCTCGAAATCGACGGACCGATAAAGAGAATTCAATTTCATGTCAAAAATAATAGTTGTTTAGGCGTGGCAATGAAATTTCAGCTGATAAAATTTTACTTTCCAACTGAGATTTAGTTCTTACACATTGCTGCTTCCGGCACAAAAAAACAACTTTCCTATCTCGGCATATCTAACGAAAGTCTTTGTTTATTTCCTGTAGCTTGGATCCTGACATGTACAAAATCTTTTTGGGCCGCTACCAGGGTTGGAAGCGAAAACCTGGACTCCAGGTGCAAGTTTTCAAGGGCAGAAAAGGTGCGTTAAAATAAAAAATGTCCCTTTATCGAAATATATGAATTTGCACCGGGCTCGATTACCATGCAACTTGACGCCGTATCTAACCTCTCACTATTTCCTATAACAGATATCGCTATCATGTATCAGCATGAAAAATTCCAGCCTGGTAAACATAGGGGAGTGATAACAAACGACATAGCACTGATAAAGCTTAGAAAACGTGTGATAGTAGACGACTACGTCCAACCGGCCTGCATGCCCGAGGAGCCAGCGAAACCAGGAAAGGTCATGTTTGCGACAGGATGGGGAGTGACAAGAAGTATGCATCGCATAATTACAAAAAAATTTCATTTATACACGGTCGTCGCGATGCGTATATTTAAATAAATATGTATATTTCTAACTCTACTAGACAAGGGGCCATCGGCATCAACACTAAAACAAGTCGGAGTAGAAATAAGAGAACAACGAGTCTGTAAGGATCGTGTTACTGGATTTGGAAATCCTGAGGGTGTGATCTGTGCTGGAGGAGAAAAATGGCATGATACATGCACGGTAAGTTTGTTAGTTGGTTGGTTTGTCTGCAATACATTGAAATAGAAAACTGAGTTCATTCACTCATACTTTTCATTATCGTGGAATACAGGGTGATTCAGGTGGTCCACTAGTTGGATCAAAGACTCCACCGCCGAAGCAAGAAAATAATCGCGGTGGAGGACTGTCCTCGCTATTCGGAGGCGGCGCAGCAAAGAAGAAGCCTCAAGATGCAAGATGGATCGTTTACGGGTTAACAAGTATTGGATCGCCCAGCTGCAACACTTTAACATTCGACAGACAGCCGGCAATTTACACGGACGTCTTTTACCATCGTAATTGGATCAAAAAATACACTCAGAATTGTTGCGGTTAAGCGTCACTCGACTGGGCCTTTCTCCCGTCGGCCTCATCAAACATTATCATCCATAAGAACAAATTCTGCAAAGTATACAGCAAAGTATACAAAATGCAGTTTCGAAAAATTTAAATATCTGCGATGATGAAATCAATCGACAGCACCGAATCAATCGCTCGACACCGAACAATGACAACCAAATACAATGAAGACGAGTGTTGATTTTGTTAATATCGTATTTATCATGTAAATAATATCACGTTTATTGCAAGTTGCAATGTTCCCTCATATACTAAAATAATAGTACTTGTAAAGATACGAAAACTTGTATCATAAAAAACGTTGTTATTTATTAACTTTTTTTCGTGAATACTGCCTTAGAACTGCCTTAAAAATATGAGATTGAATAAATCAAAATATCTTGAAACTGGCTAACGTAGTGTATGAATTTTAGTACTAGTTGAGGTAGCATTTAAATTCAATAAACTGCTCGCCGTAATGGGGAAAAAGATGAAGAAACTACTGCACAATCTAGCAAATATAGTTGAATCCTCAATTTTTGGCTCATTAACTACATCATCTGAGACTGCTCAATACACAATTCCAGGTATTTGGAAGAATCCTTCAACTGTCTATTATAAATCCTTATCATTCAATTCTCAGCGCAAATTTATCGTTTGGTTGGTTAAAAGTTTTTTTGACCTAAAGTTATAGTTTAAAGAGATGTTTATTGATTTTGGTGGAGGCTATCCTTTAATTGGCCTATCAAGTCTTTGAAGATTAAAAATTATGTTGGACAAATTTATATACCAAAGAGAAGTACTTTGAAATAATTATAAGGGGATTGATGGACAATTATCGAAAATAGATCTTAACTGTTAAGCAATTATTGCGAGTAAAGTGAATGCCTATGTTAAAGACATAAATATCGTTCTACACAAGCTTCAAACCAGATGCAAGCTTGCATGCATTGAGCCACTCTTCCACCCAGCGCCTAATATAATTACGGTAATATTTTTCATAACATTGCTCTGTAACGCCACCTAGCGTATACGCGATACAGAAGACAGTCAGAAATTTGCATTGATTATAATGGATACGGTATAGGTTGACTAAAGACCGTATAATTGCCAAAAACGATGTAAAAACGCCTTGGTCAACATAAGTAACAAAATTGTAAAGCTATTAATGACAGCACTCACCTTACAGTTATCTCTTTCTATATTCCGAAAATGCTGCTTGCTTCGTTCGTGTTTGGTTCTATTAGAGCTCAATTGTACTGACAGAGCTGCAATATCTTCTGCATATTCACCCTCAAATAGATCTACATTACTGTCAATAATCCTATGAATCCGACCACCTCTCATCATACGACACCTGACTTCGCAAGATTACTGATAACCTAAATCATTACATACAATCCAAGGACATGTTAATACAAAAATCGATAAACTTTGTAAGGATCGCCTGGACGCAAACTGTAAACTAGCATCTGAGCTGAGAGCAAGATTATATTACGTTTTACTTTGCGGTTAGGCCTTTTAGTACGTGGCTATCCTCAACATCTGTAAAATTAAAACGACCACTTGCTAGGAAGTGTTTTACCAGCTTACAGTAATAATAATATTCGATGGTTCATGATTACATTTCCACGCATAAAGAAGGCAATAGTAATCTACGTTTTATTGAATAGGCGCACAGTATTATAATAAAGAGAACAGGGATGTCAATCATCACTTATGTATCCTTTTATTCTACGTTGAGAAACTAATGATAAATTAAAAATATATACCATATTTTCTTTAGTGTAAGACTAGAGATTGGTTGCTTCTAATCACATACTTGGTACTGATATGACACAAAAATAAACTTCTTTCAAATGTATGATATTCTTGCGTGACCTCGCTCTAGTAACTGGTGCTCATTGTATTCTTACTGGATTTCATGAAGTAAAGTAAATGTCATGTAGCCATGTATATTCCAAATTCATCACTCATATTTTTAATTTCGACCAAAAAACAGACATTGCTGATAAAGGTTAGAACGACCTTACTCATAATAATAATTCATTGCTGTTATATGTGGCAGTCAATTTTTTCCACTTCATATTCAAACTATCAATGAGTATTTTATTTTGACTTTCCGAAAAAACAAAATGGCTCACTGCTGATACTATCGTCATAGCAACAATCATTGGAGGCGCATTCTTCGGGCGAAATTCCGAAGTACCCGCAGTCTGTTCGTTCTTCCACCTGGCAGGATTCTGTAAACAGATACAGAGTTTTATGTATACGAACAGTATATTGTATAGTTCCACACTATAATAGAATCGGTACCGGTAAGTTCAGGAGTACTGTTAAAGCACCAGGGAACTCCGGCGACGCTCTCGTCCCAGCAGCATTCTCTAGTTTCGCACTGTTCTTTTGTGATACCGTAGTGTCCGCAATCAACCCGTTTGGTACTGTTAACTTGACATTGTTCTGAAGAATGAAATACAATAATTTTTGATCTGATCACTCAACTATTATAATTATTGTTAACGTGAACACGTAAAAATAAAAGTAATCCATGTTAATATTATCGATTACTTACCTAGCACATTTCTTTTGACGAAACACCAGGGATCGCCTTCTGTGTCGCTTTCAACCCAACAGCAGCCTGAATCTTCGCATTGCTCAGAAGTTATTCCGTAATATCCGCACTCCAGTTTATCTTCGATATCACACCCTGCTGTTTATTGATATAAAACAAAATAGTTAAAATGGAAAGTTATTTCATTTGTCA